>PITA01003878.1:0-130784 GCA_004023965.1 Spilogale gracilis
ATAGCACCAAAAACTATAAGATACTTAGGAATAAACCTAACCAAAGAAGTCAAGGATCTGTACTCGAGGAACTACAGAACACTCATGAAAGAAATTGAAGAAGACACAAAAAGATGGAAGAGCATTCCATGCTCATGGATCAGAAGAATAAACATTGTCAAAATGTCTATACTGCCCAGAGCAATCTACACTTTCAATGTCATTCCGATCAAAATTCCACCAACATTCTTCAAAACGTTAGAACAAACAATCCTAAAATTTATATGGAACCAAAAAAGACCCCGAATCGCTAAGGAATTGCTGAAGAAGAAAAGCAAAGCTGGGGGCATCTCATTACCGGACTTCAGGCTTTACTACAAAGCTGTGATTACCAAGACAGCATGGTACTGGCACAAAAACAGAGAAATAGACCAATGGAACAGAGTGGATAGCCCACATATGGACCCACAAATCTATGGTCAAATCATCTTTGACAAAGCAGGAAAAAATATCCAGTGGAGAAAGGGCAGTCTCTTCAATAAATGGTGCTGGGAAAATTGGACAGCTACATATAGAAGAATGAAACTAGACCATTCTCTTACGCCACACACAAAGGCAAACCCGACATGGATGAAAGACCTCAACGTGAGGCAGGAATCCATCAAAATCCTGGAAGAGAACATAGGCAGTAACCTCTTTGACATCGGCCACAGCAACTTCTTTCAAGACATGTCTCCAAAGGCAAAGGAGACAAAAGCGACAATGAACTTCTGGGTCTTTATCAAAATAAAAAGCTTTTGCACAGCAAAGGAAACAAGCAACAAAACAAAGAGGCAACCCACAGAATGGGAGAAGATATTTGCAAATGACACTACAGACAAAGGGCTGGTATCCAAGATCTATAAAGAACTACTCAAACTCAAGACCCAAAAAGAAGATGAACACATCAAAAATGGGCAAGAGACATGAAGAGGCACTTCTCCATAGAAGATATACAAATGGCTAACAGACACATGAAAAAATGTTCAGCGTCACTAGCTATCAGGGAAATTCAAATCAAAACCTCTCTGAGATACCACCTACACCAGTCAGAATGGCCAAAATTAACAAGACAGAAAACAAGTGTTGGAGAGGCTGTGGAGAAAGGGGAACCCTCTTACACTGTTGGTGGGAATGTAAACTGGTGCAGCCGCTTTGGAAAACAGTGTGGAGATTCCTTAAAAAATTAAAGATAGAGCTACCCTATGACCCTGCAATTGCACTACTAGGCATTTACCCCAAAGATACGGATGTAGTGAAAAGAAGGGCCATATGCACCCCAATGTTCATCGCAGCAGTGGCCACAATCGCCAAACTGTGGAAAGAGCCAAGGTGCCCATCAACAGATGAATGGATAAAGAAGATGTGGTACATATATACAATGGAATACTATGCCTCCGTCAGGAAGGATGAATACCAAACTTTTGTAGCAACATGGACTGGACTGGAAGAGGTTATGCTGAGTGAAATAAGCCAAGAAGAGAAAGTCAAGTATCGCATGCTTTCACTTACTTGCGGTGCATGAGGGATAAACTGGAGGACAGTGGGAGAAGGAAAGGAAATGGGAACTAGGGTAATCTAGAGAGGGAAATGAAACAACAGAGACTTTGAACACAGAAACAAACTGAAGGACTTGGAGGGAGGCAGGTGGAGGGATGGGAGAGCCTGGTGGTGGGTACTGGGGACACCTAAAGCTTGGAGCACTGGGTGTGGGGAATGGGGAATGAATCTTGGAACACTGGAAAAAAAAATTGTAACAATAAAAAAAAAAGCACACATTAGCAGTTAAAGCCTTCAAGATTTGCTACAATATAATAACTACTGCATTTGCCTGAATCCTGTGTTTTCAAAATTGAATTTCCTTACAGAATTAGTATTGTATGGCATAATTTTTTAGACACCTTGGTTTAGTTTATATGTTCATATAGATTCACATAAACCTTCAGAATAGGATCAAGACACTCCTACAGCGATTAAATATACATGACTATATGAAAACCATTGGGCAGAATGATTGTATTTCTTAATTATATATATTTTTTGTTTCTCCCTTAATAATTATCTTCACTGGCATCATGATAGATCATTAGAAATATAGGTCACAAAGATATCAAACATATATTATTTGCAATGTACATTTTATTTCAAGTTAACATTACTTCAAATGTTATTAAAATTTATTTCATATGGATTTTCCTTATTGTTTTAACTTAGGAGTAAAAATGAGAGTAAACCTTTGCCTTCAACCATGTCTATCCAAGATTGGGTTTGCACTTGGAAAAGGACATTATAGTCATTTTCAGGAACCTACCACTCTCCACCAGAAAGACTCCCTCTAAAATACTAAGCTATTCTTTCTAACACTGGAAGCCAGATCAATAGAACCATTTTTAAGGCTACTACCAAACTGTCTGTCTAAATTATGGGTGGGGGAGAAATAAGTCCAGGTCTAGTTATTTAATGTGTCTAAATTTATTTATGATGAATTAAAATTGCATTTTCAAAAGGACATGAGGTCTTCAGAATGAGTCTCTGAAGCTGTAGTTGTCATTGGTAACTGTTACTTTAGGCTTTTAATAGATTATAGAAGGTTTTAATAGTCAAAAATAATAAATAATCCAATAGTGTCCACTTAGAATGGCCTTCACATTTTATTTTGCAGGTCACTTGACTAACTCAGGAAGGAAAGCAATTAGAGTACAATTAGTTTTGATTAAGCTTAATGTTTTCTCTTAACTCTTAACTTCTCTAAACTTTCTTAACTTTAGAGAAGATATTAATTTATATCAATTGACTAGAGTGTTCTGTAAGAAAATTATCTATAATCAAAATGGATTAATTTTAAATTTGTTTCAGGCATGGTACACTCAAAAATTTGAAGCTATTTTTTGTACGAGCACGATTTTAAAAATGAGTTGGGGGCGCCTGGGTGGCTCAGTCGGTTAAGCCTCTGCCTTCAGCTCAAGTCATGATCTGAGGGTCCTGGGATGGAGGCCCGCACTGGGAACTCTGCTCAGCAGGGAGTCTGCTTTCTCCTTCTTCTCTGCTGCCTCTCTGCCTATTTGTGATCTCTCTCTGTCAAATAAATAAATAAAATCTTTTAAAAATTTTAAAAAAGAATTTAAAAATGAGTTGGAAAGAAGCAAAGCAGGGCATGAAATATAGAGAATAAGTAGAATTCCTATGTCTTAATACAGTGAAATATAATTAGAAAATGCAAAAGAAGAAACTAAGAAAAATTGTTTCAGCCCAAATAAAACCCCTTATTTTTGAGTGACAAAAAAAGAAACCATAAAATATGCATCCTTCTCTTGTTTACACCCCAAAATGTAATAACTTAGTAATATTTGTTAAATGTTAAACATATAATATATAAATATGAGAGTTAATAAATAAGTACAAGATTGAATTGAATCAAATTTTGTTAATAGTTAAAACTATTTTTAATTTTTTTTATTAAATTGAGAAAAAAATATTTGAATAAACATGTGTAGACATTTTAGACAACATATTAGAAGGAAAACAATAGTTATCATCCCAAGGTTTCCGCCCACTGTGAAATAAATAATTGAAAAAAAGAGAGAAAACCTGCATCAAAATGGAAAACAGACAGTAAGTATTACTAGTGTGATAGAGTTTCAATGACAAGACCTTGATAGAAGCACTGAGAACCTGTCTCATACCTCCCTTATTCTATTTGACCTTTTCTTCTTCTCCCATCCAAAAAGAGATCAGAAGTAAAGATTGAAGAGATCTTAGAAACTGTCTCTACCAGTCCAAACTAAAAGGATGATGGATGGAGCTAAAAAGTTGAGCTCTCATTTCTTTTTACTAATTAAAGAAGGATAACAATGGTCAAAGATTTCTTTCTAATGTAGAAGTTGATGACAGTTGAGTCCAGTCATAGCAATATATCTGAGGTTTACACTTGGTATCATTAATTATAAAAAGCAAAAAATAAAAAAATAAAATCTCAACAAATAAAAAATCCTCAGGATATATAACAGAAATCAAGTATCACAATTTTATGAATTTCACAAAGATGATTTCAGTTAAAAAAAAAGTCTCTCCAAGGCATTCCTGGTTATCTATTTCTTTTTGCCCATTGCTCCCACAGTTTTGCACCAGACTAGAAATTTACCATCAAGTTTTAAACTTTCCCAGCTCCTTCCCTGGAGATCCATATGGCTAAATTTTGATCAGACATGTCACCTAGTATTGAAAAACCCTGTTCCACTTAGATACATACTATATAGCCAAATAGAGAACAGGTATTGTCCACCTCAGTGGCAAACAAATGGATAAAATTAAAGTATAGATGTTTCCAATAACCAAACAACTTACTCAAAATTCAAACAAAATGGGAGATGCCATGATCTGAAATGGATTTGCTACTAGAAAATGTGAAGTCAAACATAGGACTGATTTAAACAAAATTCCAAAGAAAAGTATATCTAAAAAATTTAATGAGAAAGGAGAGATTTCTAAGATCAGGAAATATTATATATGTAAATAATATAACTATTGAATTAAAACTACAATGGTATCAGGGCTCCTAGTTAAGTGTCTGATTCTTGATTTCAGCCAAGGTCATGACATCAGGGTGGTGAGAAAAAAATGCTGTGTCAGGCTCTGCACTGAGCATGGAGTCTGATTAAGATTCTATCTCTTCCTTTGTCCCTCCCCATTCTCTATCTGTCAAAAAAAATTACACTGGTTTCTATAAGGAGCTGGCCAGATGCTGATGAAAATAATATTAAATTTAAAAAATAAAATAAAATAAAATAAAAGAGAAAAATAAAATAAAAGAGAGTAAAATTTCCCATAGATGAGAGAAAAAGTAATACAGAGGTCTTCTGAGTTCTAAAAGATAAGGATAAGGGAGAAAAAAGATGAAATTTTAAAACCAAATTCAAAGTATAATTACACCACAAGTATCCCTGCTTTTAAAACTGTTAGTTAACACCCAACTAATTTATTAAAGACAGTTACCTAGTTGTGTATCCTTACATTATACAACTGATCAAGAAAATCCCAGAAAGGCACTTAAACATTCAAAGAGAGTTGGGGGATGAGCAAGGTGGTTGAGGAGTAGGAGACCTAGATATAATCAGGTCCCAGGAGTTCAGGTAGATGGTTCAAACCGGACAGAACACCTACAGATTCAACAGGAGATCAAAGAGAAGAGCAGCAATTCTAGGAACAGAAAAGGGACCACTTTCCAGAAGGTGGGACCCATGGAGAAGTGAATCAGAGGTGACATTTGGGAAGGTAGACTGCAGGGGGAGGGGCCGGCTTCCAGCCAGCAGTAGAGCAGTGAGGCACAAAATAGGAACTTTTAGAAGTCTGCTCCACTTAGGGACATCACCCCAGAGGCTAAGCAGGAGGTGGAACCCTCACGGGGACAGAGTGGTCTCAGGACCCGTGGAATCACAGAAGGACCCAGGTGCCTGAGTGTGGCAGAACTCCCAGGTATCAAAGCGGGATAGCCAGCTGCAGGAACAGAGCTTAGGAAGGGGCTCTCAGCTCAGGGTTACCTTAAACCGTGATCTGAGGCACAGTCAGGCCACTGCCCTATAAGCAGGGATTCCACAAGTGGCAGATCTGGGGAGACCCCTTCTTCCACCAAGAGGACAGGTGCGGGAGCGTGCTGCAGGAATCTTCTGGGTTTGAGACTTCAAACAGGGCCAAGCACAGAGATAGAAATGCTCGGTCACAGCCTGGGTGAGCACAGAGTGAGCCTAGAGATCAGGGAGACAAGAGTGACTGACTCTGAGGGCACGCTGAGGAGTGGGGTCCTGAGCTTTCAGCGCCTCTGGGCTGGAGACTGGGAGGCTGCCAACTTCATTCTTGTCCTCCAAACCTGCAAGGAAAGAGTTCAGGGAACAAAAGCTACCAAAAGCGAGAGCGAACCTGAGCAGATTGCTTAGCCTGGCCCCTGAAAAGGGTGGAGCTGTTCCACCTTGGGGAAAAGACATTTGAGAATCAATACAATAGGCCTCTTCCCCAGAAGATCAGTGAGAACATCCTACCAAGACCAAGTTCACTGACCAGTGAGAACTACAGAACTTCAGAGCTACGGGAATGTACCATACAGAATTCATGGTTTCCCCCCATAATTTGGACTTTCAAAGTTAAATTTTTTTTAACTATACTTTTTTCTTATTTGATTTTTTAACTTTTTATCTTTCCTATTTTAACTTTATTTAATATTTTATCTTATCATACCTTTTAAAAATCTGTTTTAATTCTCCTTTTTTTAGTCATAGTCTTCATTGTATTTAAGCTTATTTTTTTTAGGACTTTATTTATTTGATAGAGAAAAACACAGCCAGAGAAGGAACACAAGCAGTGGGAGTGAGAGAGGGAGAAGCGGGCTTTCGGCCAAGCAGGCAGCCCGATGTGGGGCTTGATCCCAGGACTCCAGGATCATGACCTGAGCTGAAGGCAGAGGCTTAACTGCTGAGCCACCCAGGCGCCCCTAAGTTTATTTTTTTTATAAATACACGTTCTTTTTTCTTTAAAATTTTGGGATACAGTTTCTAATAGATAAAAAATATAACCTAAATGTAGCACATGGCTTTGTTCCAGTCTCTAGCCTCATCACATTCTTTCCTTTTTTTTTTTTTCTTTTTTCAACCAACTTCTTATCAATTCTTCTTAAGAATATTTTAAAAATTTTATCTGTCTGGTCCTGGACTCTTGTTTTTGGGGAGGTTTTTGATCACTGCCTCAATCTTGTCACTAGATATAGGTCTATTCATATTGTCAATATCTTCCTGTTTCAGTCTTGGAAATTTATAGGTTGCTAGGAATGTATCCATATCTTCTAGGTTGTTAAACTTATTGGCATATAATTGTAGATAGTAATTTCTCATGATTGTTTCTATTTCCTTGGTGTTAGGCATGATCTCTCCCCTTTCATTCATAATTTTATTAATTTGGGTCTTCTCCATTTTCTTTTGGATTAGTTTGGCCAATGGTTTATCGATCTTATTGATTCTTTTAAAAAACCAGCTTCTAGTTTTATTGATGTGTTCTACTGTATCTCTACTTTCTGATTCATTCATTTCTGCTCTAATCCTAATTATTTCCCATCTTGTGTGTGGAGTTGGTTTAATTTGTTGTTTATTTTCCAGTTCTTTAAGGTGTAATGAGAGTTGATGTATTCGGGATTTTTCAATTTTTTTGAGTGAGGCTTGGATGGCTATGAATTTCCCCCTTAGGACTGCCTTTGCTGTATCCCATAGGTTTTGGATAGATGTATCTTCATTCTCATTGGTTTCCATGAAGTGTTTCAGTTCTTCTTTGATTTTCTGGTTGGTCCACAGATTCTTGAGCAGTATTGTCTTTGCTTCCAAGTGCTTGATTTTCTTCTGAACGTTATATGGTGGTTGAGTTCCAGTTTCACAGCATTGTGGTCAGAGAATATACAGGGAATAATCTCAATCTTCTGTATTGGTTGAGCCCTGATTTGTGACCTAGTACATGGTCTATTCTGGAGAAAGTTCCATGTGCACTCGAGAAGAATGTGTATTCTGCTGTTTGAGGGTGGAAGGTTGTGAATATATCTATGAGATCCATCTGGTCCAATGTGTCATTCAAGGCTCTTGTTTCTTTGTTATTTTCTGTTTAGATGATCTGTCCATTGCTGAGAGTGGTGTGTTAAGATCTCCTACAATTAATGTATTTGTATCAATATGATTCTTTATTTTGCTTTACAGTTGGCTTATGTTGTTGGCTGCTCCCATGTTGGGGGCATAAATATTTACAATTGTTAGATCGTCTTGGTATATAGACACTTTGAGAATGATGTAGTGTCCTTCTCTGTCTCTGACTACAGTCTTTAGATTAAAATTTAATTGGTCTGATATGAGAATAACTACCATGGCTTTCTTTTGAGGTCCGTTGGCCTGAAAGATGGTCCTCCATCCCCTCACTTTCAATCTGGAAGTGTCTTTAGATTCAAAATGTGTCTCTTGTAAACAGCATATGGATAGGTCCTGTCATTTTATCCAGTCTGTGACCCTGTGCCTTTTTATTGGAGCATTTAGGCCATTCACATTGAGAGTGATTATTGATAGATATGTTTGTATTGATATCATGTTGCCTGAGAAGTTCATGTTTCTATTGATTACCTCTGTAAATTTTTGTTCTGTGTCATTTTTTTTTAAGATTTTATTCATTTGACAGAGAGAAACACAGCTACAGAGGGAACACAAGCATAGGGAGTGAGAGAGGGAGAAGCAGGCCTCCCGCTGAGCAGGGAACCTGATGTGGGGCTCGATCCTGGGTCTCCTGGACCATGACCCGAGCCAAAGGCAGTCACCCAACCAACCGAGCCACCCAGGCACCCCTGTTATGTGTCACTCTTGTGTTCATTTCTCTTTTATAGAACCTCTCTTAGTATTTCTTGTAGTGCTGGCTTGGTGGTTGCATAATCTCTTAGACTTTGATGGTCCTGGAAGCTCTTTATTTCTCCTTCCATTCTGAAAGTCAACCTTCCTGGATACCTTATCTTTGGTTGCATATTTTTGTCATGTAATTTCCTGAATATGTCTTGCTAGCACTTTCTGGCTTGCCAGGTTTCTGTGGAAAGGTCTGATGTTATTCTGATGGTCCTCCCTCTATAGGTAAGGGATCGCTTACCCCTAGCTGCCCTTAAGACTTATTCTTTGGTTGTATGATTCACAAATTTCACAATTATGCGCCTGGAGGTTTTTCTGGCCTCATTGATCTTGGAGGGTGTCCTCTCTGCCTCTAGGACATGAAGATTAGTTTCATTCCCCAGATTAGGGAAATTTTCATCCATTATTTGTTCAACTGTATCTTCTAGGCTTCTCTCTCTCTCAACTTCTTCGGGGATTCCAATAATTCTGATATTGGAGCATTTCATGGCATCATTTATTTCCCTTATTCTGTTTTCATGGGATTTTAGCTGTTTGCTCCATGACTTCTCTTGCTCCTCCTTCTTAATCCATTTGTCCTCTAAATCACTGATATAATCTTCAGCTTCACTTACTCTAGCTACTAGCATATTTAAATTAGGTTGCATCTCATTAATAGCCTTTCTAATCTCCACTTTCAGTTCTGTTACTATGGCTTCCATTTTGAGACTAATTTCTTTTCCAAATTAGCCATTGCTTGGACGATTGCTGCTCTGAATTCCATTTCTGCCATATTGTTTATGTTCATTTCCAGTGATTCTGTGACTGGGGGTGCAGTCTCAGGTTCTTCTTCTGTTGGTTGTTCCTCCTCAGAGTCATTGTGGTGAGGATTGGTTGAGGGGGTGTATAGCTAAATATATCAGCCACTATCCAGGTGAATTGGACACTGGAAGGTTTTGGAGCAATCAGAATTTACCATTGAAAAGGAAGAAAAAAGAAAAAAGAGAAAAGGAGAAAGGAAGCAAGAAAAGAAGCCCCTGCCAGTGTGGGGCCCAGTGGTAGGATTTATATGGTACAAAACTACTACAGGGTAAAAAAAAGGCTATCAAGTGTAAATGAAGAGATAAAAAAGTGAAGCCCAACCTGAATGACTCCCAAGACTAATATTTATATGACACAAAGGCAAAAAAAAAAAAACAGAAACACTGACAGACTAGAGTGGGAAGGTGAGGGCAGACACTCCTTGTTGGCAAGGGAAGTATTTCAGATCCTCCCGAGTTTGTCTTATTATTGTTGGAGGCACCCACTTTCTATAGATATAGTCATATTCCAACCCTTTATCATGTATACCCTTATTTTTATTCATATATAAGTTTTTCTTTCTTTAAAATTTTGGGAAGCAGTTTTTTCTAACAGACCAAAATACACCCAAAATCAAGTGTGTGGCTCTGTTCTATTCACCAATCTAAAAATATAAATATATAGAGAGACAGATAGATAGAGATAGATAGAGACAGAGATAGGGATTTTTTTTCCCCTTAATTCTCCCTCTGGTTTTGGGTCTCTTCTCATTTGGTTAGTGTATATTTTTTTCTTTGGTCATTGTTACCCTTTTAGTATTTTGTTCTCTCATTCCCCTTTTCTTATCTGAGTAAAATGACAAGGGGAAAAACTCACCTCAAAAATACAGAACAAGAGGTAGTACTGATGGCTAGGGACCTAATCAATGGGGACATTAGTAATATGTCAGAACTGAAGTTCAAAATGATGATTATCAAGGTGCTAGCTGGACTCAAAAAAAGCATGGAAGATATTAGAATCTCTTTCTGGAGAAATAAAATCCCTTTCTGGAAAAATAAAAGAACAAAATCTAACCACGTTGAAATCAAAGTACCTATTAATGGGTTCCTGGGTGGCTTAGTGGGTTAATCCTCTGCCTTCAGCTCAGGTCATGGGTTCTCTGCTCAGCAGGGAGTCTGTTTCCTCCTCTCTCTCTGTCTACCTCTGTGCCTACATGTGACCTCTCTCTCTGTTGAATACATGAATAAAGTCTTTAAAGAAAAAGGTATTAATGATATGCAATCAAAAATGGAGGCTGTTAATGCAAGGATAAATGAGACAGAAGGGAGAATTAGTGATGTAGAAGACCAAATGATGGGGGAAAAAAGAAGCTGAGAAAAAGAGAGACAAACAACTACTGAATCATGAGGGGAGAATTTGAGAGATAAGTGATATCATGAGATGAAACAATATTAGAATAATTGGGAGCCAGAAGAAGAAGAAGAAGAAGAAGAAGAAGAAGAAGAAGAAGAAGAAGAAGAGAGAGGCATAAGGTATTGGAGCAAATTATAGCAGAGAATTTCCCTAATTTGGCAAAGGGAGCGGGCATTAAATACCAGGAAGCACAGAGAACCCCTCTCAAAATAAACAAAAATAAGTCAACAACCTATCATCTAATAGTAACACTTACAAGTCTCAGTGATAAAGAGAAAATCCTGAAAGCAGCTCGGGAGAAGATGTCTGTAACATACAAGGGCAGAAATATTAGATTGGCAGAAGACTTATCCAGACAGACATGGCAGGCCAGAAAGGACTGGTATGATATATTCAGAGCACTAAATGAGAAAAATATGCAGCCAAGAATACTATATCTAACTAGACTCTCATTGAAAATAGGAGGAGAGACAAAAATCTGTGAGAACAAACAAAAACTAAAAGAATTTTCAAACACCAAATCAGCCCTACAAGAAATATTGAAAGGGTTCCTCTAAGGAAAGAGAGAGTCTAAAAATAACAGACCAGAAAGGAACAAGGAATGTACAGTAACAATCACCTTACAGGCAATACATGGCACTAAATTCATATATTTCAATAGTTACCCTGAATGTAAATGGGCTAAATGCCACAATCAAAAGACAAAGGGTATCAGAATGGATAAAAAACAAAACAAAACAAAACAAAACAAAAAAGCAAAACCCTTCGATATGCTATCTCCATGAAACTCATTTTAGACCCAAAGGTCTCCATGAAACTCATTTTAGCCCCAAAGACACCTCCAGATTTAAAGTAACAGGATGGAAAACAATTTACCATACTAATGGACATCAAAAGAAAGCTGGGTGGCAATCTGTATATCAGAGAAATTGGATTTTAAACCAAAGACTCTAATAAGAGATGAGGAAGGACACTGTATCATATTAAGGCATCTGTCCAACAAGAAGATCTAACAATTTTAAACATCTATGCCCTTACCATGGGAGCAGCCAATTATATAAACCAGTTAATAACTAAATCAAAGGAACACATGGACAATAATACAATAATAGTAGGGGACTTTAACACCCTCCTCACTCAAATGGACAGATCATCTAAGCAAAAGTTCAACAAGGAAATAAAGGCTTTAAATGACACAGTAGACCACATGGACATCACAGATATATTCAGATATATTACATCCCAAAGCAACAGAATACCCATTCTCCTCTAGTGCACACAGAACATTCTTCAGAACAGATCACATCCTGGATCACAAATCATGTCTTAACCAGTACCAAAAGACTGGAATCATTCCCTGAGTATTTTCAGACCACAGTGCTTTGAAACTAGAACTTAACCAAAAGAGGAAGGTTGGAAAGAACTCAAATACATGGAGGCTAAAGAGTATCCTACTAAAGAATGAGTGGGTCAACCAGGAAATTAAAGAATTTTAAAAATTCATGGAAACAACTGAAAATAAAAACACAACTATTCAAAATCTTTGGGACACAGATAAGGCAGTCCCGAGAGGAAGGATTTGGCAATACAAGACTTTCTCAAGAACAGGAAAGGTCTTAAGTACACAACCCCAGCCTACAACTAAAGGAGCTGGAAAGAGAACAGATAACAAAGCCTAAATCCAGCAGAAGAAGAGAAATAATAAACATCAGAGCAGAAATCAATGAAATAGAGTTTCCTGGGTGGCTCAGTCATTGGGTGTCTGCCTTCAGCTCTAGTCATGATCCTGGAGTCCCAGCATCAAGCCTCACATCAGGATCCCTGCTCAGAGAGAGGCCTGCTTCTATCTTTCTCACTCCCCCTGCTTGTGTTCCCTCTGTAGCTGTGTTTCTCTCTGTCAAATAAATAAATAAATTCTTTAAAAAAAAAAAAGAATGAAAGAAATCAGTGAAATAGAAACCAAAAGAACAAATCAATGAAACTAGCAGCTGGTTTTTGAAAGAATTAAAAATATTGATAAACCCTTGGACGGACTTATCAAAAAGAAAAGAGAAAGTACCCAAATTAATAAAATCATGAATGAAAGAAGAAATATCACAATCAACACCAAAGAAATACAATTTACCAAAACTGAACCAGAAAGAAATAGAAAACCTGAACAGACCCATAGTCAGTAAGGAGATTGAAGCAAAATCTCCCAAAAATCAAGAGTCCATAGCCAGATGACTTCCCAGGGGATTTCTACCAAACATTTAAAGAAGAATTAATACCTATTCTCCTGAAACTGTTCCAAAAAAATAGAAATAAAATGAAAACTTCCAAACTTATTTTATGAGGTCAGCATTACTTTGATCCCAAAACCAGACAAATCCTCCAACAAAAAGGAGAATTACAGACCAATATCCTTGATGAACATGGATGCAAAAATTCTTGTGAAAATTCTAACCAATAGGATCCAACAGTATATTAAAAGGATTATTCACGGGCACCTGGGTGGCTCAGTGGGTTAAAGCCTCTGCTTTCATCTCAGGTCATGATCTCAGGGTCCTGGGATCGAGGCCCACATTGGGCTCTCTGCTCAGGGGGGAGCCTGCTTCCTCCTCTCTCTCTGCCTGCCTCTCTGCCTATTTGTGATCTCTCTCTCTGCCAAATAAATAAATAAAATCTTAAAAAAAAAAAAAGGGGATTATTCACTACAACCAGGTGGGATTTCTTCCTGGGCTGCAAGGATGGTTTAATATCCACAAATCAATCAATGTGATACAGCACATTGATAAAAGAAAGAACCAGAATGATATGATCCTCTCAATAAGTGCTGAAAAGCATTTGACAAACTACAGCATCCTTTCTTGAACAAAACTCCTCACAGTGTAAGGATAGAGGGTACATACCTCAATATCATAAAAGCCATCTATAAAAAACCCACAGCGAATATCATTCTCAATGGAGAAGAACTGTTTTTCCCCTACGGTCAGGAACACAGCAGGGCTGACCACTATCACCACTATTATTCAACATAGTACTAGAAATCCTAGCCTCAGCAATCAGACAACAAAAAGAAATAAAAGGCATTTGAATCAGCAAAGAAGAAATCAAACTCTCACTCTTTGCAGTGAGATGAAGAAAAAATGCTAAAGGAGAATATGTTCCAGAAATCAATTGACAAAATAAGCAGTATAAAATATTGGAGTGATTAAATATAGATGGTACTTTAAGAGAGAAGTGGCCCAAAATAGGACCACTGAATTTAGCCAGAAAGAATGTCACTGGTGACCTTCCTAAAAGCAATTCTAGGAGGTGGAAATAAGAATCTTAATTTGTATGGTTTCAAGAAAGAATGAGAATGGACCTGGATAAATTTGACTATAAAAGGGAACAGAAGATTGGAGAAGTAGGTGAAGGGGAATGGAGGATAAAGGAAGTTCAGTTTTCAGATGTGAAGTAATTTATATATGTATATTTAATTAAGATAATATGACATATCTTAAATATAATTTATAATTATACTTATATTAATATATACATATAATTTTTTAATGGTTGTTCAAGTAAAAGAGGAAAAGTATGATTCATGATCCATGAGTGACATTGAATAGGACAGGAGTCTGGATGAGTTGGCAAGTTGATAGGTAGGAGGAAAAAAGTTCCAACAAAGAGGGAAGGAAGAGAAAATCTGGGTGGGCATGGATGCAAGTAAGCTGGTGGATTTTGTGGGAGGATGTGACAGCTCTCTACCGATAGCTTCATTTGCTCCTGAAATTTAAAAAAAAAAAAAAAGATTATCAGGTGAAATTTAGAATGAAGGAAAGGGTGTTGGATGTAGAGAATCATGAGTATCAGAGCATCTCACCTTACAAAGTAGGAGAACATACTGACCAGAGAAATACAGTATTACTTTGGGCTAGAACTGATACTAAGAATTCACTGCTATTTGATTTCACAAATATAAAATGATATAATATAAAATGGTTTTAATTTTTTAATTTAATTTATTTTTCCTTGGAGATCTGCTCAACTGCTCACTTCCAGCAATGAGTAAGCAGAACAATAGCCTGAAACAGTCAAACCAGTATGTCTGAGGGAGAGATAGGCAAGGAGCTGTGTTAGGATTGCCTAAATGACTATAAAAATAGATTCTTAATGTAATGGTTCAACATAAAATAGATGTATTTCTCAGACACATATCATGTTGGAGGGTATCTTTTTCCTCATTGGGTGATTCAGGAACCCATATTTCCTTTTTGTGGCCATGGTATGCACAATAATCTTAATTTCAAGGTTTTCCTAGAAAGCCTAGAAAAGACGAATTTTTTAGAGACTATTCTGGCAGTAGCACACAACACAGCCACTTACATTCTATTGGAGAGAACTAGTCTTATGACCATACCTGCTTTTAGCATGCCTAGGTAAAATAATTCCTGGCTGAATACCTTCTTTTTAGCTTATTTATTTATTTCTCTAGAGGGGTAGAACAACTTTTGGTTGATTTCTAGTTGTCTCTGCCATACTGGTTATAATGACTAGCATGGAACTTAACTAGATATGGAGGGAAGTGGGAATATAAATTGTTATTGAATGGCATTACATGGATTGGAGAATCTGATGCTAGTGGAAGAATTGTTGAAATTGAACTACTAGAGGGAGAGGCCCAAAAAGATAGGAGAAGGTGGTCAGTAAGTAATATACTTAAAAGGATAAAGAGAAGTGACTGATTGACTACCAATCTGGAAGACTCATAAAGCTAGTTTTGAGTAAACAGAATAACTTAACGTCAGAGCAGATATGAATTCTAATATCTGGTTCAGATATTGAATTATTCTATTGAGAATTTGCTCTAGGACAAATTTCTTATTTTCCCTGTATTTTAATTTTGTCTTCTAAAATAAAAATACTAAAACATTTTATTGGATTATTAGAAATTTAAGTGAGAGTGTACAGTTAATAAGGATTGTAAAATTCTTTAGTTTTTCATATTTCTAGCTTAATTTCAGGACACTGCTAACTACCATGAATTTGGAATTTTTATAAGCATGAAGGTGAAATCACAGTTGCTTCTGACTTGTCATGTGTCCTCCCTGAAAGAAGACAAAATGACTTTTCAAAAAAGATGTCAGAATATTAACATAGTGATGGAGAGTACAGGCTGGAGTAGGATAAAATTATACTAATCTATGAAGTTACAGAACAGAACTCTGTCCCAATTTCTTAGAAAGAGCAATTCATTCCTGAGTTCTTCATTCTCTCCTCAGGCCTACCATACCATGATTTATTCAAATGAAGGTTAAAATATTTCCTGAGGGTGCCTGGGTGGCTCAGAGGGTTAAACCTCTGCCTTAGGCTCAGGTCATGATCTCAGGGTCCTGGGATCAAGACCTGCGTTAGGCTCTCTGCTCAGCAGGGAGCCTACTTCCCCCTCTCTCTCTGCCTACCTGTGATCTCTCTCTGTCAAATAAATAAATAAAACCTTGAAAAAAAAGTTTAAAAAATATTTTCTTGAAATAAAACATATTTTCCTATTTGTCATAATATAGGACAGTAAGCTTGTTCTAAATTTGAATGATTATTTCCCAAGTTATGATATATAGAGAAGATATGAGCCTAAATTTGTGCCACAGTAAGAAATAAAATTACCAAAGATATAACCGTGTCTTGTCTACTTAAAGGAAACAAGAAAATAAATAAAAGATATTTGAAATTTCTCTTTCCCTCACTTTAAATCTGGAGGTGTCTTTATGTCTAAAATGAATTACTTGGAGACAGCATATCGATGGGTCTTTTTTTTTTTTAATCCATTATGATACCCTGTGTTTTGATTGGGGCATTTAGCCCATTTACTTTGAGGGTAACTATTGAAAGATATGAATTTAGTGCCATTGTATTGCCTGTGAGTTGATTATTACTATATATTGTCTCTGTTCCTCTGCTCTGTTACTTTTAGGCTCTCTCTTTGCTTAGAGGACCCCTTTCAATATTTCACAATTCCAGATTTCAAGATCTATTACAAAACTATAATCATCAAGATAGTATGGAACTGGCACAAAAACAGACACATAGATCAATGAAATAGAATAGAGAGCCCAGAAATGAACCCTCAACTCTATGGTCAACTCATTTTTGACAAAGAAGTAAAGAATGTCCAATGGAATAAAGACAGTCTTTCAACAAATGGTGTCGGGAAAATTGGACAGCCACATGCAGAAGAATGAAACTGGACCATTTCCTTCCATAACACACAAAAATAGACTCAAAATGGATGAAAGACCTCAATGTGAGACAGGAATCTATCGAAATCCTCGAGGAAAACACAGGCAGCAACCTCTTTGACCTCAGCCACTGTAACTTCCTAGAAACATCACCAAAGGTAAGGGAAGCAAGGGCAAAAATGAAGTATTGGGGTTTCATCAAGATCAAAAGCTTTTGCATTGCAAAAGAAACAGTCAAGAAAACCAAAAGAAAATCGACAGAATGGGAGAAGATATTTGCAAATGACATGTCAGATAAAGGGCTAGTATCCAAAATCTATAAAGAACTTATCAAACTCGGGGCACTTGGGTAGCTCAGTTGGTTAAGCCACTGCCTTTGGTTCAGGTCATGATCCTGGGGACCCCTGATTGAGTCCTGCATCAGGCTCCCAGCTCCACAGGGAGACTGCTTCTTCCTCTGACCTTCTCTCTTCTTATGTTCTATCTCACTCATTGTCTCTCTCTTAATAAATAAATAAAATATATTTTAAAAAGAACTTATCAAACTCAACACCCAAAGAACAAATAATCCAATCAAGAAATGGGCAGAAGACATGAACAGACTTTTCTCCAAAGAAGACATCCAAATGGCCAACAGACACGTGAAAAAATGCTCAACATCACTCAGCATCAGGGAAATACAAATAAAAACCACAGTGAGATATCACCTCACACCAGTCAGAATGGCTAAAATTAACAAGTCAGGAAACAACAGATGTTGGTGAGGATGCAAGGAAAGGGAAACCCTCCTACACTGTTGGTGGGAATGCAAGTTGGCACAGCCACTCTAGAAAACAGTATGGAGATTCCTCAAAAAGTTGAAAACAGAGCTACTCTATGACCCAGCAATCACAAAACTGGGCATTTACACTAAAGATAAAAATGTAGTGATCTGTAGGGCTACATGCACATGAATATTTATAGCATCAATGTCCACAATAGCCAAACTATGGAAATAACCTAGATGTCTATCAACAGATAAATGGATAAAGAAGATGTGGTATATATGTACAATAGAATAATATGCAGCCATCATAAAGAATGATTCCTGCCATTTGCAACAATGTGGATGGAACTGGAGGGTATTATGCTGAACCAAGTAAGTTAGTCAGTGAAAGACAATTATCATATGATCTCTCTGATATGAGGAATTTAAGAGGGAGGACGGAGGGTCATGGAGGGTAAGGAGGGGAAAAAATAAAACAAGATGTGATAGGTGAGGGAGATAATCCATAAGAGACTCTTAATCTAAGGAAACAAACTGAGGGTTGCTAGAGGGTGAGGAAGAGTAATAGGGTGACCATGTTATGAAGAAAATAAAAATTAATAAAAATTAAAAAAAGAAAGAAAATCCTAGAAAAAAACAAAGGAAGGAGAACACTATCCTAATATACTGTCAAAAGTTAATAGTAAGATATGTGTTCAAACAAAATTAATTTTAAAAATAGCACTCCCAAAGATGGATACAGTAGTATATGAGTATGCCATATTGTGTCTGACATTGGGGTGGAAACTCAATTATATGTACACATATTTTAAATGTTCCCTTTAACCTATTATTTCTATTTCTAGAAAACTATTCCTGGAATAGAGACAGAAGTATGAGTAAAGATTCATGTTCATCTTTGTTCATTGAAGCATAGTTGGATTCAAGCAACAATCTTAGGAAGCTGCTAATTGTATATCTATATAAATAAATATATATATTCAATATTTTTATAAATATAGTTATACTGGTGTCCACAAACTATTATATTAAATTATAAAAGATCAAATATAAGCTGGATAATAGTATCAAGAAGTAGATGTTATAGCTATAAGTACATCTAAATAAACAAAATATACTGATCAAGTTGTCTCAAATAGGAAATTATAAAAGATTTAAATTTTCTCATTATGCTTTCCTATATTTTCATATTTTATGCATACATAACAGGTCTTCTGTAATCATCAAAAACTATATTATTGACATAAATAAATAGGACTCTAGATATATCATTTTAACATTTTCATGGAAAATTTATCAAATAAAATGAAAGAATCTATAAAAACCCAGGAAAGAGAATATTAAGATACCCATAAAGGAGCAAATATCTAAGCAATATTACTTGTTCTTTTTCAACACCAGAATATAAGAGAAGACAGAATAGCTACAAAGCTCTGAAAATGTTTGTGATTTCAGTGCAATGTGCACATAGTCATAAGACAGCCATCATTAGATGTATATGATCTTAGCAAACACATCAATTATATATCCTTTAATAAACTTGTTGGATAAAAAAAAAACTAGCCATACATGTACTATAATTATAGTTTAAGCTTAATTACAAAACCATTTAGAATCCATTATGAGAAAAAAATCAAAAAATTCAAATAGCATAATTTATGACTCCATATAAAATTAACAAATTCGAATAGATATATGAAAGCTGAAAACATAACTCCTAATAAACACTGATGATATCTCGTTAAACTCTTCTTTGATAGGCACTCAGTTTAATATAGATATAAAAATCTCTGAAAGGAACTTCAAAACCACTGACAGAATATTTTTAAGAAGACAGTAGAAGGAAAGTAAATGGGAAGTAGGGTAATTCAGGGAGAATTTAGGTCTCATAGTGGACCATTACTACAGGCTTTATACTGGAAGGATTTATATGAAAAGCAGAAATAAAATCTATTCTCATTGGAGGATAATTGGATGATTTATTAATGATGAAGTTTTGTTACTTCTGAGAGAATTTGAATTATGAAAAAAGCTAAACTGGGCAATGAATTATATAAGATGCCAATGCACAACATTTACATAAAAACTATCTTATAACCATTATATAGTACTCATGAAAATAATTTGTAGTGTGTTATTCCATTATCTAAGCAGAGAACACACACACACAGACACACACACACACACACACACACACACACACACCCCTGACTTTTTACAAAAAGCATATACTAAATGAAGAATCAGTATTAATTCTTCTAGTCTTATTCTTTGGATTCTTATCCATAAATATGCATTTAATCAATAACATTTTTTAAGATTTTATTTATCTATTTGACAGATAGAAACACAACTAGAGGAGGAACACAAGCAGGGGGAGTGAGAGAGGGAGAAGCAGGCTCCCGCTGAGCAGAGAGCAAGATGTAGGGCTCCATCCCTGGACTCCTGGATCATGACCTGAGCAGAAGGCAGACGTTTAACAACTGAGCCACCCAGGTGCCCCACATTTAATCAAATAAATTATATAACCATGTATTTTGATCAACTGATAGATCAGAAGCCTCTACTCACCACCTTCCTCTTCCATTATCTAGCTAGTTCATTGTCAACATATAAATCAAATTTTGATGAAAACATTATACTTTGAGCTATTTATAAATAATAATGGCCTTTTTTATTATCCCAAGTCATGTGCACATATTCAAGTTGCACTTGAACCAATAAATTTTTTTTTAAAGATTTTATTTATTTATTTGACAGAGAGAAACACAGCTAGAGAGGGAACACAAGCAAAGGGACTGAAAGAGGGAGAAGCAGGCTTCCCGCCGAGCAGGAAGCCCGATGTGGGGCTTGATCCCTGCTCTCCAGGATCATGACCTGAGCTGAAAGCAGTCGCTTAACCAACTGAGCCACCCAGGCACCCCTGAACCAATAATTTTATAAGAAAAACATAGTTGCTTTAATTGCATTGCTTTTCTCTATTTAAAGTTTTCAAGATCAAAAACCAAAAGTGTTACTCTTTTTTTTTTTTTTTCAAAAGTGTTACTCTTAAAACAAATACAGGACCAATATAACCCTAAAGAATCACATTGACTGATTTCTTTTTCTGTGTTTCTGATTAATCTGTCATTTGTTAATCAGCATAAGAAGATATTAAAAGAAGAATATCAATACTAGGAGAAATAATGCAAGTAACAAATATAAGGCAAAGAATCAACAAATCTAGAAAAGAAAATAATCAGATGCAATTTTTAGAACATAAAAGTCAATAAAAAACTAATGTGGTAGGGGGCACCTGGGTGTCTCAGTGGGTTAAGCCTCTGCCTTTGGCTCAGGTCATAATCGAAGGGTCCTAGGATTGAAGCCCCTATCCGACTCTCTGCTCAGCAGGTAGCCTGCTTCCTCCTCTCTTTCTGCCTACTCGTATTCTCTCTCTCTCTCTGTGTCCAACAAATAAATAAAATATTTTTAAAAAAACCTAATGAGGTAGGAAATGTATTATTTCCAAATGTCTATTCTGGTCCCTAAGTATAATTCATCCAAGTTTAATTTACTTTCTTGATTGAAAACCCTAACACCCTTATTGGGAATAATTGAGATCAGCATCAAAGCACTTCACACTTAAAAAATAAAGTCATATTTCTTATATTTGACCATTCTTTCAATCCCCCTAGAAAACTGACTGTAGTTCAAAAATCCTTGAATCTCTCTGTTAGCACAAAGATACATATGAAACATATCACAGTAAGTATGTGATACACATTTTGACATTGATAATGGAACTCTATGAATCATTAATTAAAGTCACCAACATCAAACAAAACAACTTCACTCTAGCTTTCTTATTTCCTTTTTTGTTTCTTTTCAATTTTTATTTTAAAACATACCAGTATAGTAAGGTATGAATAACTATGAATAATTAATACACATTTTAATATTCATATTTCTGTATATTCAACAATTTAAAGAAGATACGCCATGTTTTAGCCCTCTATTTGATACTTGTTGACAAAGCACAGTGGTATTATTATGAACAAAATGTCCAGAAAGTGCTAAGTTTAACAAATTATAACATTATACTTATAAACATTGAGGAAATTCCAGCTATCTTTAATATTCATTTCAAAAATCCAGTGTTAATTTTTTGAAATTTGACAAGAGAGCCTAAACTGTTACTGGTTGTAAATGACTTGAGCCCCATTTTTTCCCCTTCTTATTCTAATAAACTAATGTCAAAATATGTAAAAGCAACATAGTCATTAATGCTAATAAGTAGTTTCCTAGAATTGAGGATAAAGAAAGATTCTAATTTGTATTCAGCTACAATATTAACAGAAAACTAAATTTTTGTAGAGCTAATTTCAGAAGAAAGTCTGATGAACTTATTATGGGATAGATTAATCAGGAAAGAAAATGGCTACCCTACTACCATCTCTTTAAGTATAAATTGTATCAAGATTATAGATCTTATTGTGCTCTTAGATGCTTATCAAGATTGTAGATCTTGTTGTGCCCTTTTGAGGAAGGAGAACAACCTCTGACTCAGAGTAGACTCCTGAAGTGTAGTATAGGAATGTTCAGGAACTTAGACATATTTTCTTAATTAATCACTTATAATCACCACAGTACTAGACTTGAAGCTAGATAGAAATGTGCATGTTTCCCTACATGTATTCTTCCATAAAAGATTCTCTTTTATCAAAATTGTCTTAATAATTTTGAAAGAATATTGAAATTGGACATTTTATAAGAATAAACAAGAAAAGCAGATAGATCAAATTTTGGTAATACACTTGTTTATACATATTTCATGGTTGTCCTATGTTTTCACGCACTCCTTTTTTCCCTGGTACTGGTGTCTGTTGCAAAAGTTAAGTAAGGGTATTTGTATGTTGCTGTACTTATTTATTTAAAAAGATGGTAAAATTTGTTATGAACTAATACAACTTGGCAGTTATTTTGGCTACAAAAGAATGGACCACTCTCTTTCACGTGAGTTGAAAGCAATTAAATTTTTAGGAAAGTGTTAATGGTATAAGGGAAAAGAGACCTGTAAGTCTCATGTAATAGTAAGCATGTGCTACTTATTAGGCAGAGAGGCATTGCTTTATTTGGTGCTTAGGGTCATACCATGAGAAGTAGTTATATCCTCTTTTAGAAAATAAAAGCATTGACATTCATCCAGCAAATGAATGTCCAGGTTGTTCAGCAAGAAAGGAAGGATGAGAATCCTGCTGGTTCCTCAACTACAAGTTAGCTTTAATGTCACCAATATGAAGAAGACTTGTGATCAGTATAGGTGGCTGTAGAGGACCTAGTGCCCTAGGAAAGATGATTTAACATCTGAAACAGCAGAATCAGAGAATAGAAGAAGATCAGGTGATGGGACTTTTAGGATTGAATCAGTGCCAGTTGAGCCAATGACATTCCTCATGCACTTATACAAAGATATCTCTCTCTTCTCACCGCTTCTCCTCCTTTTCCTCCTCCTCCTCCTCCACTTCCTCCTCACTATATGCCAAGTCTGGCTTCTCCAGGGGATTCTTTAATTTTACCATAAAAGTTCTCCATGCACATGCAGTTCTGCACATTGAATATACTCTGATCTTTTTCTGTCTAGGGCCAGACTTAATTTGGCCTCCACTAACAGATCACATGGACTCATCCTGACCTGCACTTCTTTTAACAATATACAGCTAGGCCCCAGTGGTGCCATGACAGGTCATGGATTTGATCCCTATTGCTTTAACAGAATCTGAGTTTCTTAAATCTGCTGAGTATCAATTTTACCAGTTTTAAATATGTCATAGTATTATCTATGTCACAGGACTGATACAAGAATTAAGGAAGATAACATTTACTAAACAAATAGCTCATAATTAATGTCTAATAGAATATTTCTGAAATTTTCATGTTTAATCCAGTTTTGTTTTGTTTTGTTTTTCCAATTTGCCCATGGTTCTTTTCAAGGACTACCATTTCTTTGAGCCATAATTCAGGCCAGTGTCAAAACATTTGAATTTTTTGCTAAAAGATCTCTAGCCATAGTGACAATATATCAGCTTTTTATGATTTGCAATGCACTCATTTTCCTTATATTCTCTATCTTTTGGACACCTACAGGCACATTAAAATCAATGAACTCTTCTTTGAGAATTATTTATAATGCTTTTCATTGTCCCCTTCAGTGTTACAAAACATAAGTAACTATAGTAAATGTGCACAACTTTCTAACTCCTTATCTCCACCATATACAGAAAATGAGTAGGGGTCCAAACTAGCTTATGAATATGGTCATCTTCCAAAGCTCTTTTCCCAAAGCCATGGTGTACAGTCACTGATTAATTTGAAATTATTTCATTTCTTATTTAATAGTGACCTTTTGTTCTTCTTTCCTCTCCAGCAGCCAGTCTATTTGAAGAAACCTTGTCTTGCCTCATGCTTTTACAGTTAAAGCTGATGGATTCAGTACAGATTGTCCAAGACATTTTATCTTTACTTACAAAGGAAACCTACTGGGTGATGGAATGATGCTTGATAACACTAACAGTGCACTTCATTTGTAGTTATTAAACACTCAGCAGGGTCCTCACCACACTGACATTTGTTCCCCAGTCAAGGCTCCTGTTTGACATGGCCCCACTGTGTAAGGTGCCATTTGCTGAAAATGAGAATTCGGCTTGGATAATTAATAAATGCCATGATGCTCTAAAATAAATGCATTACTTGATATATGAAAAATAAAATGCACAATACGAGGACAAACAACACGCGTTCTCTTGCTTAGCACTTTAACGTTTACAAAGGCTTAACTGGTCATCCAGCTCTGTCTTTTTCTTAAAATCTGTAATAGATGATGAGATGGTAGGAGTCTGGGTTAGCAGACCAAAGGACATAAACCCATAGGAAACTAGACTGACAGTTTTACACTGATAGGAAAGCTCTACCTCTGAGTTGCTGCATAAGTTTGGACATGTAACTTGACTGCCACACGCTTTTATTCTAACATCTGTGAAATGGATATAAAAATGCATTTACTTTTTTCCCAAAGTGTAGTTAGCAAACCAATGGTAAGGCAAGAGCTTATTTTAGGAGTCAAATTAATAAAATTTCTAAAAATTCCATATTGTTTTTTTCAGTGTTCCAAGATTCGTTTTTTATGCCCCACACCCAGTGCTCCATGCAATACGTGCCCTCAATACCCACCACCAAGCTCACCCATCCCTCCACCCTTTCTCCTCCAAGATCCTCAGTTTGTTTCTGAGTCCAAAGTCTCTCATGTTTCATCTCCCTCCCCAATTTACCCTACTTCCCATTTCCTTTCCTTCTCCTATGTCTTTCATATTACTCCTTATGCTCCACAAGTAAGTGAAACCATATGATACTTGACTTCCTCTCCTTGGCTCATTTCACTCAGCATAATCTCCTCCAACCCAGTCCATGTTGCTACAAAAGTTGGGTATTTATCAATTCTGATGGAGGTGCTATATTCCATTGTATATATGTACCATATCTTCTTAGTCCATTCATCTGTTGAAGGGCATCTTGGATCTTTCCACAGTTTGGCGATTGTGGCCATTGTTTTTTTTTTTTTTTTTTTTTTTTTTTTTTTTTTTTTTTTTTTTTTTTTTTTTTTTTTTTTTTTTTTTTTTTTTTTTTTTTTTTTTTTTTTTTTTTTTTTTTTTTTTTTTAAAGATTTTATTTATTTGACAGAGAGAAACACAGCCAGAGAGGGTACACAAGCAAGGGGAGTGAGAGAGGGAGAAGCAGGCCTCCCGCCGAGCAGGGAGCCCGATGTGGGACTCGATCCCGGGTCTCCGGGATCATGACCTGAGCCAAAGGCAGTCGCTTAACCAACTGAGCTATCCAGGCGCCCCCTGTGGCCATTGTTTTAATTTTCATGAGAACTAGAAAAAAGAAAATTAGCTATATCCTGATTTCTTCAGGAATAACATTTCTCAAGAGAAGGAATACATGGGAATATTGGGTCTTCTTGAATTTAAAAATACATGTAAGTAAATAATACCAAAATGACCTACAAATACAAAACAAAAACCCCATTACATTTATACACAATAATTTATTTAGGGCACCTGGGTGGCTCAATGGGTTAACTCTGTCTTCAGCTCAGGTCATGATCTCAGGGTCCTGGGATCGAGGCCCACATCAGGCTCTCTGCTCACCAGGGAGCCTGCTTCCTCCTCTCTCTCTGCCTGCCTCTCTGCCTACTTATGATATCTCTCTCTGTTGAATAAATAAATAAAATCTTAAAAAAATAACTTATTTAAAACATTTCAAAAACTTTCTGGAATGACAAAAGTTTTACTCTTGCTGTTATTGGTGGTGGTGGTGGTAATAATAGCAGTACTGAAAATAGCAATAGCAATAGTAGGATATTGACTAAATGTTTGCTTCCTGTTCTGAATTTTGTTTCTGGTTTGGTTTGGTTTTGCTTTAAATTATTTCTACCTATTTTTTCCTTGCAAGACATTAAAAATAATCCTACAGGGGTATCTGGGTGGCTCAGTTGGTTAAGCATCTGAGTCTTGATTTAAGCTCAGGTGTTGATCACAGAGGCACGAGATTGAGCTTGGCATCAGGTTCTGAGCTCATTGTGGAACCTGTTTAATACTCTCTCTCTTCCTCTCCCACTGTCCGTTCCTTCAACCTCTTTCTCTCTCTCAACCTCTCTAAATAATAATCATAATAATTCTATAGTATCATAACAAAAAATTAAAAGGTAACATTTTAAACCTTAAATTCCTTCACATGTTAGATGACTGTCCTCACTGCTGGTACATGCAACTCCAAGTTGCTGGTCCCACACAGCTGACAGACTATCCTGCCCAGGAAGTTCAAATGGGCAGTGAACTCAAAGAGATAATGCAATCAACAGAAGGACTAAAATACTAAATAAGTTGATTCATGTATATACACTTCTTTAGTCCAAAAATTTTGTGTAATCTATTATTTCATTTGATATTTACAATGCCAGTAATGGCAGGCTAGTAATAATAATATGCCCATTTAATAAGAGAGAAAGATGAGACCTGATGAAATTAAATGCGTGACCAGAATTCACCTAAGTTGTACTAGAAAAAGAATCCTCTCTCATTTTAAGACAAAAACAATATTAGAAATTTGTTTTGAAAAAATAGCCAGAAAATGTAAAAAGCAATATAGAAAAAGTTTGTATTTTGAAAGCAACTTTTCCCTTTGAGTTCAGTTTCTCTGCAAGGCAATAAATTTTTTATTTTGAAAATCTATGTGCTTTTGCAATTGTAGAGAAGTTTGTAATATGAATTACAGTTATAGTCTGCTTGAAAACATTTTTTTTCTTTCACTGGAAATGAAATGAAGTGATTAGAATACTGAATCTTATATTTTATAAGATTACCAGAGAAAAATTATACTCATACTTCAAATTAAATGGTTTTAGAAAGTATCAAAAATTAACTAATTTTTATTTAATTAATTAAATTGCATACAATTATTGGCATCTTGAGAAATTGGCTATGTTTCAGCTTTTCCCCTTTTGCTACACAATCAACACGTAATCTTTATTCATATTAAAAAGTAGCTATTATTTATATTTCACTTTTCCCCAAAGAAGACACAGAAATAGTTTCGTTGATTTGCCTGAGAGGCCAGAAGATCAATTCAAGGATGTAAGCACTCATTTTCTAAGAATACATAAGGCTTTGCATTGTGCAATGGTATTGATCTGAGGGATAGTTATTGTTCCAATTAGTTCCTCCTGCACTACCCTTACACCTACTCTTTGAGAAACATTCAAAGGAGTCTCCTTCCTACTTTTGAAAATTATATCTTTGACATTTTTCATTATGTATATTATATATAAATAACAAATAAGAAATACAAAATATATTTTAATGCAAATATGTCAAAAATATAGTTAAAATTATATGTAAAAACTATATATAAAACCAAAGAATTTTACTAATTTATCTACCCTGAAAACATGTTCATCCTTGCTGATATTATCTTTAGGTAATTTTCTTCAACACATACAGCCAAGATCTTCCTTTTGAGGGTAGAAAGTTGAAATTGCATTCATCTTCTCTATTTTCAGACTGAACGTCATTAAGAATTCAAAGAAACTTAAGCAGTTTCTTTCTTTCTTTCTTTTTAAAGATTTTATTTATTTAATTTGACAGAGAGAAAGATCACAAGTAGCCAGAGAGTCAGGCAGAGAGAGAGGAGGAAGCAGGTTCCCTGCTGAACAGAGAGCCGGATGTGGGCCTCAATCCTCGGACCCTGAGATCATGACCCGAGCCAAAGGCAGAGGCTTTAACCCACTGAGCCACCCAGGAGCCCAATCCATTCTCTTTTAAGCAAGAATGGAACTAAATTATTGAACACAAATTTTAGCTTAAAAAGGACACACTTATAAGGACTACATTTACTCTGTGCCACAATGTGCTAGATGCTATTTAATTCAATAAAACAAACTGAAAAAAAAAAAAGGAACTCATTATTTACATTTTATAGACATGGAAACTACTACAATGTGGTTAAATCATTTATCTAATATCATGTAGTTGCTGAGTGGCAAATTGTAGGCAAATGAATTACCTTCCAAAAATGTTTATCTCCTAGTTACTGGAACTTGTAAATATTTGTTACATAGATGGCAAACAGGATTAAAATTTCATATGGAATTGATGGGGCTGCTCTGTTGACTTTAAGAAAAGGAGAGTACTGTGTATCATTGAGGTGAACCCAATATAGTTACAAGGATCTTTAGGAAGCAGGAAGCAAAAGAAGAGTCAGTGTCAGAGTGGTGCCATGTGAAAAAGATTTAGCCAACCATTGTTGTTCTAGGAGATGGAAGGTGACCATGAGCCAAGGAACTCAGGCAGCCTCTTGAAGTTGGAAAAGACACAAAAATGGACTTTCGCCTCTAGTCTCCAGAAATAATAGTCTTGTTAGCACCTTGACCTTAACCCAGGAAGACGCATGTCAGACATCTGACCCCCAGAACTCTATGAGAATAGTTTGTGTTGTGTTAAGCCACTAAGACTGTGGTGATTTGATATAGCAGCAATTGAAAACTGATACACAAAATAAGGACTTTATTCTTCCATTCATGAAATCTTTAAGTTCCTATAATATGTTAAGCCTTTGTTAAATTCCTGTGATTGTTCTAGTTCCTTGGGATACTTCATTGAACAAAACAAGTAAATTTGTTCTCATTGAGTTCACATTTTGTTGGAAATAAAGCCACAGAAACTGAAGCCAGGTAGCCAAGTTCCAAAGGCCTCGGGTCATGTTACCCAGACTCCAGTAAATGCTGGAATGAATGTTACCCTGATCTAAAACTGAGAAGTTGTATTTAGGAATAAAGATATTTTAGGCAGTTGAAATATGTTTATATGTTTATATCTTATTAAAACACAATTACGGGTGCCTGGGTGGCTCAGTTGGTTAAGTGACTGCCTTCGGCTCAGGTCATGATCCCGGAGACCCGGGATGGAGTCCCATATCAGGCTCCCTGCTCAGCAGGAAGCCTGCTTCTCCCTCTCTCACTCCCCCTGCTTGTGTTCCCTCTCTGGCTGTGTTTCTCTCTGTCAAAATAAATAAAACGTTAAAAAAAAAAACACAATTAGAATCCCCTATCAGCCTATCAGTGCATATTTACCAATTTGAAATCAAATGCTGGTTTAATTCACTAACTTTTGTTTCTGCTGAAGCAAGTACCAGGGGTATAAAGAACATAACCCTTAAAAATTATTTCTAGGATTGATTTTAATAAACATTATGATGTAATTTATTTGAATAAACTGTGTCAGGACATGTAAACCACTGATTTTATGAAGACATAAAATCATGGATTTTGAAAATATGGAACAAGTACATTTGTATTATAAAAAAAGAAAGAATGCTGAGTTTGGTTCTTAAATACCATGAGAACCCGAAACCCATCTTGATGATAAATTTGATGAGATTATTATAAGTATTAAAAAAGTGATGAAATTTCATCCTGAGGCAGTTATTTTATGGGTCATACTTCTGAACATGCTGCAAACCTCATAAATCATAGGAATTCAATTTTAACTATACCTAATTATCTATGGATTTACCATTTTATTTTCATAAAATGCCATGAAAATTGCTGTGTATTTGAAAACTTACACCACTCAATAAGTGAAAATATATTTTATGGAGGGAGAAACTCTGATGTGAGATATATATATACGGAAAACATCAAAATTTCACAAGTCATAAACAACTACAAGCATTTGAGGCTTTTCTCTGAGCTCACACAAATTTAGCCACTTGAAAATAATCAATTTATTATATTGAGTCTTTAATACTCAAACTTTTTAGCTGAAACAGAAAAGTGAAAATGGAGAAAAGAAAAAAAAATACTAAATGAAAACACACCAAGATTCTCTCTTTCCCTTGCAAAGGCTGAATATTTAAAACTGAGAAGAAAAAAGAATACATTTACACAATATTAGTAATCAAATTAGTAATCAAAATTTTACAAGTAATGTGAGAAACATAGTTATAGTATATGAGTTATAAACTTTTATAGTAGTTTTATTTTTAATTACAAGGATTATGTTTTTTCTTTATTTGGAGTATATATTTAATGAGCTCTAATTAGGTATCAGCTACTGTGAAAGATGGGTGAAAAAGTTGGGGCAATCTTTGTAGTTTTTATGCTTTGGAAGCTTAGTGTAGTGCAGTGGTGTTTATTTATTTATTTATTTATTTATTTATTTATTTATTTATTATTTATAGTGTAGTGATTTTAAATAGTGGATGTGTCTATGTTGGGTGAGGGGAGCTGGATTATCCATCCTCCAGGAGAATTTGGCAATCTCTAAACATATTGTTGGTTGTTACAACTTGGGGGTTGAAAAGGTACTATAGCCATTGTAGTGAAGAGAAGCTAGGAATGAATCCCTAAATTTCACAGAACAGTTTCTGGCAACAAAAAAAAAATATCCAACCCCAATGTCAATGGCACCAAAGTTGAGACATCAGGACTGTAGAATAGACCAAAATGAGAGCTGGAACTAGGACAAAGAATGATGAATTATCTTCGATATGATATGTCCAAGAATATCACCAAGTAATTTTTTTTTAATCCAAAATGCATGTATTTTGGACTTGATATTATACACTTAGATTAAATTAAAATGATCATGGAAATTAGATTAAGACACCTGGATTCAGTAGTTACTTCTGCATCACTCACTTCCCTATTTTGCAAAATTGAGAAAACTAAGTATCATAGAATTTTTCTGAGATACTAATGGAGATAGAGTATAAAATATGTGGGATATATTCAATAAATTTTATTTTTTATTTTTGTTACTTAACATTTTATGTTTGCTTTATTTTTTAAATATTTATTTAAATTCAATTAGCCAACATATAGTACATCCTTAGTTTCAGATGTAGAGTTCAGTAATTCATCAGTTGTATGTAACACCCAGTCCTCAACACCAAACCTACCCTCTTAATGCCTGTCACCCAGTTACCCCATCTGCCCACCCACTTCCCATCCAGCAACCCTCAGTTTGTTTCCTATAGTTAAGGATCTCTCATGGTGTGTCTCCCTCTCTAATTTCTTCCCATTCAGTGTTCCCTCCCTTCCCCTATGATCCTCTGCACTACTTATATTCCACATACAAATGAAACCATATAATTATCTTTCTCTGACTTATTTCGTTCAATGTAATACCCTCCAGTTCCATATCCACATTGCTGCAAATATTAAGATTTCATCCTTCTGATGGCTGTGCAGTATTCCTCTGTGTGTGTGTGTGTGTGTGTGTGTGTGTGTGTGTGTATTCACATCTTTATCCACCTGTCTAAGGACCTCTGGGCTCTTTCTACAGTTTTGCTATTATAGCCATTGCTACTTTAAGCATTGGGGTGCAGGTGCCTCTTTGGATCACTACATTTGTATCTGAGGTAAATGCCCGGTAGTGCAACTGGTGGGTCATATGGGTAGCTCTAATGTTTAACTTCTTGAGGAAACTCCATACAGTTTTCCAGGTGGCTGCACCAGCTTGCATTCCCACCAACAGTGTAAGAGGGTTCTCCTTTCTCTGCATTCTTGCCAACATTTGTTGTTTCCTGACTTGTTAATTTTAGCCATTCTGACTGGTGTCCTCAAGGTGGCATCTCATTGGTTTTTTGCTTTGTTTTGTTTTGTTAAGATTTTATTCATTTACTTGACAGACAGAAACATAGCCAGAGAGGGAACACAAGCAGTGGGAGTGAGAGAGGGAGAAGCAGGCTTCCCGTTGAGTGGGGAGCTCTATGTGGGCCTCAATCTTGGGATTCAGGGATCATGACCTAATCTGAAGGCAGATGCTTAATGACTGAGTCACCCAGGTGCCCCTTCATTGTGGTTTTGATTTGTATTTCACTGATATCAAGTGCTCTGAAATGTTTTATCATGTGTCTGTTAGCCATTTGGATGTCTTCTTTGGAGAAGTGTTTGTTCATGCCTTCTGTCCATTTCTTTACTGGATTATTTGTTCTTTGGGTGTTCAGTTTGAGGAGTTTTATACATTCTGGATACCAGGCATTTTTCTGTAATGTCATTTGTAAATATCTACTACTATCCCAAAGATTGCCCTTGAGTTTTGCTGATTGTTTCCTTTGCTATTCGGAAGGGTTTTATCTTGATGATGTCCCAGTTGTTCCTATTTGCTTTTGTTTCTGGACCTTTAGAGATATCTCCTGCAAGAAATTACTGTGTCCGAGGTTGAGAAGGTTGCTGCCTGTGTTCTCTTCAAGGATTTTGGTGGATTCCTGTCTCACATTTAGGTCTTTCATCAATTTTGAGTTTATCTTTGTGTATGGTGTGAGAGAATGGTCCAGTTTCATTCTTCTGCATGTGGCTGTCCAATTTTCCCAGCATCATTTTTTGAAGAGACTGTCTTTTTTCCATTGGATATCCTCTCCTGCGTTGTTGAAGTTTAGCTAACCATAGAGTTTAGTGTCCATTTCCGGGTTCACTATTCTGTTCCATTGATCTATATGTCTGTTTTGTGCCAGTACCATATTGTATTGATGATTATGGCTTTGTAAAACTTTAAGTTCAGAATTGTGTTGTCACCAGCTTTGGTGTTCTTTTTCAATATTTTCCCTTGGTGATTTGGGGTCTTTTCTGGCTCCATATAAATTTTAGGATTGTTTGTTCCAGCTCTGTGAAAAATGGTGGTGGTGTTTTGATAGGGATTGCACTGAATGTGTAGATTGCTCTGGGAAACATAGACATTTTAACAATATTTTTTTCTTCCAATCCATGAGCATGGAATGCTTTCCCATATTTTTATGTCTTCCTCAGTTTCTTTCATAAGTGTTCTGTAGTTTTTAGAATACAGATCCCTTACCTCTTTGGTTAGGTTTATTCCTAAGGTATCTTACAGTTTGGGATGAAATAATAAATTTTAATTTAATTACATGTTTACTTGAGATTTTCCCAGAGTAGAATCTGTGGTCAGCACTGGCTGCTTCAGGGTTGTAGGTGATATACTGGTATATTTGAGAGATGAACCCTGGAATGGCAGAGTTTCAAAAGCAAATCAAGGAAGGAGGAGATAACCTTATTAAGATATATTACTGAGTCTGCTGAGGTCATTTTTGTGTGAAAGAATGTCTATTTTAGTGGTAATTTCAGAAAACCCTCAGAAGTCTTCCTAGAGCTATACACTTTGAATAAAGAAGATTAGAGACTTTTACATACAAATTTCATTCATCATTCTTTGACAATTTCTTCTATGGTTAATTTCCCAGCAATTCAGCCTTGCTTGCATAAAACCTGAGTGCTGAAAGAGTTCCCGGCTTTGGAGGAGGCACAGGGTCAGAAAGTTGTGGTGTCCATGTTGGAGGTGGGATACAGACATAGAGGGGTAATTCTGAGCACCCACTAAACTGTCTGCTGCAGAAATCAGATACAAACTAAAAAATAAAACATTTTTATTTTTAGGGCAAACAGAGACCTTTTCTTTTTTTATGTTTTTATTTTTTTCTAAGCATTTTTATTTTTCATAAAATATGGTAATATTTTCAATAATAACTTTAAGGATGTATACAAGAGCACTATAAATACAAAATATTGAAAGATCACATTAACTGGATCTGTAAATAACTTTATAATTGTGAACAATCCTACTAAACATGAAATTTAAGAATTCTATTTTTTCTGATGATTAATGGATGATTGAAACTCAATAACTAAACAGAAACATGCAAACACAAATCTAATAAATAATAGATAGCTAGAAAAGACCATCAAAAACTAGGGGAAGGAAATGAAAAATAGGCTTAATCCACCTGTTAATATGTGATATTGCAAAAGGATTATATATTTTTTAAGCAGACAGATCAAAGTTCAAATACTGTCTCTGAATGAGCAAGGGCAAAGAGTTAATTAATTCGAGTTTCTTTACCATCAAAGGTGCATGTTAATGTGCTTAGACAAAGTTATTATTAGGAATGAATAATTTATTAAAAACTTGACAAGAAATAAGTGTCAAGAACTGTGAAGGGTCTCAGATTTTATTCTACTTGCAAGCTAACAAGTTAGCTTGTCACAGTTCAGTGGATGATTATAAAAGTCATGAGACTTGTGGGTTAGAGATGAAAGACAGTTTATTACTCACAGAAATAGCAGTAGACAGAGTATCAGCATTTTTCCACATTTCCCAGCAGCACAGTTCCCACAGGATGACATAAACAGGGTCAAATAATACCTACACATCAGGAGGTTGTGTTATAGGGAAATGAACCCTGAGCTTAAAAAACCTGACTTTTGGGAACAGGGGCCAGTGAGCATGCCTGCTTCTGTTCCAGAAGGAGACCTTGTTTTTATCTTGAAAGACTATAAGAGACCCTTTGCTCTAGATGTGGGACCATATCTGGGACTGCTCTTCACTATACAAACATCTTAAAAATAGTTTGGGACAAAGTGCTGTCAGTACTTTGATCACAAGATGTGTGGAAACCTGAGACACTCATGAGGAATTGTCTTCCTCAGCAGCTACTCAACATATTATTAATTCATTTTGTTTTAAAAGTACAGTAGTGCCTCAGAGTAAGAATACAGTTGAATACATCTTTCTGCATATTCAATTTTATACCAAGGATATTTGAAAAACTAAGGAAAATATTAGCCAATAAATTATTAAATAACTGATATAAATAAAATGTGATGAACATTGCTGGGAATTTTGTTATTGATACAACATATAAATTTAGTGGTGAATTTCAAAGTTTAAATTTTGTTCGTTAGAACTCTTTAAGATGTAGTGCAAAAAGAACAGCTTAAAATTGGGGTGCCTGGGTGGCTCAGTCAGTTAAGTGTCCAACTCTTTTTTTTCTTAAGATTTTATTTATTTGACAGAGAGAAGCACAGCTAGAGAGGGTGCATAAGCAAGGGGAGTAAGAGAGGGAAAAGCAGGCTTCCCACAGAACAGGGAGCCTGATGTGGGGCTCGATCCTGGGACTCGGGGATCACAACCTCAGCCAAGGCAGATGCTTCACGACTGAGCCACTCAGGCACCCAAAGTGTCCAACTCTTGATTTCAGCTCCAGTCATAATCTCAGGCTGGTGAGACTGAGCCTATATCAAAGGGCTCTTCACTGTTAGTCATGGAACCTGCTTGAAAGATTCTCTCTCACTCTCCCTTTGCCCCCAATACCTACTCATGTAGCATTCTCTTTCTCTCTCACAAGCAAAACAAAACAAAACAAAACAGCAATTCGTAAATCACTAGCAAACTGTTTCATCACTGAAACCCATCAGAAAGCTTGAAGTATCAAAATAAATCAATTTTGTTCCTCTCCTGTGTCAGTTTCATAGAATCATTATTCTCCAACTTCAAAGACAAATGTTCTCTGCTTTTCTATTGTACATATAAGACACAAGGTGCCTACCTCATACAGTTCAGTTACAGCAACCAAAGAGAAACCTAAACTTATCTTCCATATAAAGAATTCAGACACTTAGAAAAGTAAATGATATGGCTTCTTCCGGGCTAATCAATTATGCAAGGCTCAGGGATGTAGCACATAGGTGGGATGAAATTTACATTGCTCAAAATGTATTTCAAGGTGCCTTCTAAATTCTAAAAGTAGAAAAGTAGATAACAGAGAGGCAGTTCTCAGAATGCAGTCAGTCTAACCTAAAAATTATTTCTCACATATTTCCACTGTTGCTTTTTGTATATATATATTTTTTCAACTTAAGATACAGAAATCACCCTACATCTTATTACCAATAAAGGGGGGGAATGAGTCATTTGCATCTCTGCAATCATAAATGGTAACCACTGGCACACAGAGTTCAAATATCACACCAAATAGCAACTTAATTTCTTTTGACTTAAACACCTGTCATAGGGTGTCATTAACAATAACATCTGAAATGTAGAAAGAAGTTTTTAGCTTATAGAAATTTATTCCCATAATTGTTGGCTTCTTAAAAATTATTTGTTTTGGTTAGCCTGGGTGAATCACTATGAACATAAACACTGTAAATATGATAAGTCCATCTAGTGGGTCACAGGGGAGATATGCATATTTGAATAGTTCTATTTCTAAATCTACACTAAATATTTACTCATAGAATAATTATAGTTAGTTGTACCTTAGTATGCCTTCACATCTCTTTAAGACACTTTGTAAAGACTGGCATTTGCAAGATAACTAGTATGGTAATTGTTACCAGCAACTATTAATGAGCAAATATTTCAAACAATGTAAAAGTATTGCAAGGTATGGTACCTTTGACATCAAATATCCCCATCAAAATTTACTTTTGTATAAAATATTAGACACTTTTATTTTACTCTTGCTGTTACGGAAAAATACACATACCAAATACTATCATATCATATTTTCTAAAATGACAATTTCCAACTACATAAAGTGTAGAATACATGGCTCAGACTTTTGCGATCCTGAGAATTTGAAGGTTACACAATTTGTCTCATAAGTGAGCCATATAATACAATGGATACTTATAAAATAAGGTTTGAGTGACATTATGATCTGTTGAGTTTAAATATGCATTTATTTGAGGGGTTACTTAATGATCTCTTGAATACATAATGCTTAGTATGTGACTCCTTAGAATAATAATATGCAATAATAATCTAGAAGCCTTTGTTTTAATACTGTATATGTATATATTCATTAGAATATCTATTATTTCATTGTTGTCTTCATTTAAATTCATCTCTTTACCCCTTAAGCCTAAATGGGAAATGTTATCTCTTTTAAGTTGAGTAATAACTATTTTGCAAAATATAGCTCTCACTAAAATTGTCCAGCCAGAGGCATAAAAGATGAAGTGTGATTAGATAAGTAGAGAAGAAATGGCCTTATAGCATATTTTTAATTTTGTATCCCTGCTTTGCTTTTTAATTTCCTCTTGTGTGATCACTGGTCCATTCAAAATCCTGATGATATTTTAATTACATTCACTTAAGAATTAAGGACCTGTCTCATGGCTTAGTGGCTTGGAAAAACCACTCTTGGTTGGAAAAATACTCAACAAACAAGCAAAACTAACAGCACAGCACAGACATATACATACACGTGTGTACACATACATACACATACATACATTCTAGTAGTTCGCTTAACCCTACTAAGTAGATCCACCCATCCACATCCACATTTTCTCCTTATTTGGATGTAGATCCCATCACCCCCCAAAACTATTCTATTAGTGTGTGCCTTATCTGGCGTTTACATACTAAAATGGATATGAAGTCAAAGAATTATAGTTTAAAAAATGCAAAACATTAAGATTGTTTTCTGAGACATAAAAATTTAACTGATTATTTCTTTCAAATGCTGTTATCTAGGTGAAGAGGTCCAGTCAGCAGTTAGGTAAATGGGACAAAAAGTTTTTCATAATCCATGAAATTGATATAACTGATTTTGTACTCATCACCACATAGCTGGTAATTTAAGGGGAAAAGACAGTTACAGTGAAAATAGAGAGGGACAAATATAAACTCTTATGAAAAACAATATTTAAGAATTATGATAATAAAAAACATTTATCAAAAGAAATAAATAGCAGTATATTGGGGCACCTGGGGCTCAGTTGATAAGTGTCTGCCTTCGGCTCAGGTTATGATCCCGGAGTCCCAGGATTGAGCCCCAAATCTGGCTCCCTGCTCAGCAAGAAGCCTGCTTCTCCCTCTCTCACTTTGTACATTAATCCTACTTGAAGTCTCTGCCATATCTTAATTAAAAATGAAAAGAGTGGTAGTTAAGGGATTATAGTCCATCTTTGTAAGATTTTTCTCAAGTTTTGAAAGACTGTACATAAAAGTCAGAACTAACTAAAGACTCGTTCTCTAAGGTATAGTTCAGAAGCCAAATCCTCCATGATACAATCTTTGATCCTTTTAGCTTTATTAATTCAAGTGAAGTGCATAGCAGGAATGGGCAAGGAAATGTACAAAGTACTAGAGATAAAAATAAAAGAATTCTAAAAGTGTCTACCCTCATTCTCTTATTTTCTTTAAAAAAATCATTATCTACATCCAAAAAACGAAAACACAATTACACAGTAGTATATATTTTTAGTAATATTTTTGTGCATGTCAGCCTTCTATCCACAAATAATCAAGTTTTTAATAAAGGGATTATTCTTTATTTGGAAACATAGCACCCCAAAATCCATTGAAAGTTTACCATGTGGTAGCTATAAATAATATTTCTCCAAATTTAAGGTACTCTTGTATATCAGAGGCAGAAGAACCAGAGGCTACTGACATTGATGGTTCCAACCATGGTATAATTAGAAGTAGATATCTAAGACTAGAAAGAGCCTTCTATAGGTCATGCACCATTTTGTCTAGAAATAAGAATGAATGAAAAACAATAGCAAACATATCCCTTGCCCCATTCACAATATGGTACTACAGATAATATAGCCTACTAAAAGTGCAGTTATAATAAAATGGTGAACTATGTCTGGGAGGGAGACAGGCTTCTAAGAGGCCACACAGAAGAGACATCTAACATGGGTTTAGAGATGAGATTGGCAAGTTGGGAATTAGTCTGAGAAGGTGTCTATTAGAAGGGGGATCTAAAATGAGACCTAAATATTAAGTAGGAAACAGGCACATAAATGGATTGTGTGTGTGTGTGTGTGTGTGTGTGTGTGCGTGAGTGCACACTTATGTGTATGTATGTGTATAGGAAGTGGAGTTTGCATAGCAATTGTGTTACACAAAGGAGTCTCAACTAAAGAAGTAGAAGAGAATAAGGCATATTAAGAGATGGTAGTTCCATATAGCTAAAGCAAATAATGTGAGGAGAAGAGGAATAAGAGATGAAGCAAGACACCCCTCAGGAAAGGTTGTGAAAAAAGGAAAGAAAGAAAAAGAATAGAAAAGAAGAAATAAAAGCTCTCTCTCTCTCTCTCTCCCTACAGAGCTAAATTGACTAAAATGGGTGAGAGAGAAAAAGACTGATTCTAGGTGACCAGTTGGAAGGCAGGATGAGTGTGGGAGTAGGGGGCCTGGGCAGAGGTTTAGTTGTATTGAAGCAGCAGAGTCTGTAGTATGTGGTCAATTTGATGTAGGAGCAGAAGAAAAATGAGAATTCAAAATTTAACCACTTGGGAGAAAATACTTAAAGTTAAATGTATTTGGGAAAATAATGAATGAATTCAATCTTAAAAATATTATTTTTAAGTGCTTGTAAGATACTCAGATGGAGAAGTCCTGAAGAATATCAGATAAAGGATCCACAGAGAGAGGTCTTTTTTAAAAGACATTTTCGGAATCAACATATAGATAGTGATTGAAGTATCAGGAGTCAATAACATCATTCAGGGATAGTATGTTGAATAAGCTGAAGACTGGTTACTTTCTCTATAATGTTAAATGATTATACCAAGATAACATATTAGAATATTAACCATTGAACTTCACTTTTTAACTTGTTTGTATGTGATTCTTCTTGTCGTATTATTATTTTCAACTGTAGTTGCATGCCAAACTCTCCCGGCAGCTTTTAAAAAGACACTGATTTTTAGGCTGTATGTCAGAGCTATTAAAAATGATTCATGGGTCGGTACCAGGTATTGGGAATTCTAAGTTCCCATAGATTCTAATGTATGACCAGGACTGAGAGTCACTATTTTATTCAGGAGTATCCACATTTCTTTGGGGATATTTAGGCTTGTTATAAAAGATCTGCAAGGGGCGCCTGGGTGGCTCAGTTGGTTAAGCGATTGCCTTCAGCTCAGGTCATGATCCCGGAGACCCGGGATTGAGTCCCAAATCGGGCTCCCTGTTCAACGGGGCACCTGGGTGGCTCAGTTGGTTAAGCTCAGCTCAGGTCATGATCCTGGAGACCTGGGATCGAGTCCCACATGGGGCTCCCTGTTCGGTGGGAAGCCTGCTTCTCCCTCTCTCACTCCCACTGCTTATGTTCCCTCTCTGGCTGTGTTTCTCTCTATCAAATAAATAAAATCTTAAAAAAAATATCTGCAAGAACACAATGGAAATAATAAAAGTAAGTTTTTGATTTCTAAAAACCGGTTGGGCTGAGAAAAGAAAGTTCTCAAAATAATCAAAACAGAAGACTCTCAGGGAATCAAGGAAACAGTTTCTATTGCAGTTTATATTATAACAATTTGGAAGACATAAGAGGAAGATCAGATTAGTCAACTCTCTGGGCACTCACCTGAGCTGAAAAGTTGAAGAGAGAGGCATGACTTTAAAGCAGATCTAGGAAGCCTGAGACAAGGGGATTACACCTGCCATTGGAAGAGAATCAGCACCTAAATATTGCCCAGAATTATGCAAGGCTGCAAAATACCTGCCACTGTTTGAGCACTTACTTTTTTTTTTAAGATTTTATTTATTTATTTGACAGAAAGAAATCACAAATAGGCAGAGAGGTAGGCAGAGAAAGAGAGGGAAGCAGGCTCCCCACTGAGCAGAGAGCCCCATGTGGGAATCCATCCCAAGACCCTGAGATCATGACCTGAGCCAAAAGCAGAGGCTTAACCCTCCGAGCCACCCAGGCGCCCCTGTTTGAGCACTTTCTGTTGGCAGTGCTGAGATCCCTCTTAGCCGACCTCATCTTCTGGTTGATCTTTGCTGAAGGTCTACTTCTACAGCGACCGACATGTGTTATGTGGGTGAACAAGAAGCAGTGATGTCATTTCGTGCAATAAGAATTTGCTGTCATCCAATTGTAGTACTCCAAATTGAAGTATACCTTTCAAAGCTCCAGGACATCCATAATAGCCCCAAACAGAAAATAACATTCTTAATACTAGAGATTCATTGCACATTAGAAAGGGAACACATGCACCTAAGTGGTACAGTAAAGTGGCATATCTTTCCCTTTTACATAACCATTCATAAAATCGATCCTATTTTTTAATTCATGTGATTCCACACTATATCATATAAATAGCCCCTGTTCTGGCAAGATTCTACCATTCTTGAAAGACTTAAAGAATGAAAAAAATTAGGTAAGAGTATTTGACATAATCAATATTTAAATCAATTGACCCTTTAAGTTTTGGAATGTGACAGAAAGGAAGAGAACGTTATCCTCTTTTTTTCTTCTCCCCTTTGCTTTTCCCTCCCCCTCCCTTTCTTCTATCCTTGCTTCTTTTCTTCATTCTTTCTGGTCTTTCATGGTTTTCTATTTTCTTTAATGAATTTATATTATGATTTAATAATAAGTAAAGTCTAGGGGCACCTGGGTGGCTCAGTTGGTTAAACAACTGCCTTTGGCTCAGGTCATGAACCTGGAGACATGGGACCGAGCCCCACATCAGGCTCCCTGCTCGGTGGGAAGCCCGCTTCTCCCTCTCTCACTACCTCTTCTTGTGTTCCCCCTCTGGCTGTGTTACTCTCTGTCAAATAGATAAAACCTTTTAAAAAATAATAATAATAAGTAAAGTCTAGATATCTGCTTTTAGGTAAAATTCTATTAAAGGGACACCATATGACGTTCATTGTCTCCATATTTTAAAGTCTTGAAAAGCAATGCATATTGTAAATTCTTAGTTTACAGAGTAAAACAATTATAGAAACCATTTTATCTCAATGTCACAATTTTTTAACAGATATTACAAAGGGCATATTAAAAATTCACATGTAGATGCTTTTAATTATAAAAGAGGTATGCAAATATCAGAAATAAAATTGTCTCAGCCTTTCCCCTCACCCCCAAGATTCACCATTTACTCAGAGAAAGCTTGTCAATTTTATAGCCTAAAAGATCAATTTTGGATCATTAATTCTTGATAAAAAATTTCAATTATTCAAGGTCTTTAGGGTCTATAAAAATTCTCCCTTAATTCTTACTTCTCTTTGGCTATCTTTTTGTCCCAGCAAATGACAGGTAATTGCTAAAATAGATAACTTCTATAAAGATCATAATAGCTCTTCAATTTGCAATGCAGTTACAAATTTTCCCCTCCAGCTTTGAGGTCCTGGAAAAGGTTCAAATCATTTACTTAGACATTTATTTACTGGCTACTTAAGATACATAACTACATATTGAGCATATATGTATTAAGACCCATACACTCCGTAAAAAGCACCCACATTCTCAATTTGACAGTGATAACTGTCACTCGGTATGTACCATATAAATTAGAAATCTATTTTTTACTTGTAAATAATAAAAAAGGGTCTTTAAAACATGCCATATTTATAGTTAATCTACCAAATAGTATATATCATTTTTTCTTAACAGAAATTTCTATTTATATGTAAAAAGCCATTTGTCTTGCTCCATCACTCATATGCTGAGGAAATTACTTCATTGCTGTGTTTTCAGTTTCTTTATTCATAGAGTGGGAAAACAAATGATATACATCTTTGTACTTGATTCTAAGATATATTTTTTGACATATTAAACTTCTTAAAGCCACCATTGACTTTATAGTCAACTAAGGAAGAATTTTACCAGCCATCCAAATATCATGTAGCTTTGTCTTTGCAAGTGTTCAAAATTAACTTAGAATAAGCTCATATTTCTATTCAAAGAGGCTTTTCCCATTGCTTGTCCTTCCTTTTCAAAGCAGAAGCTACAACTCATTCCCCTTGCAGCAGGAATGCTGGCATGAAACCCAGGTTCCCCAAGGGAGGGACATCTATGCTTTATAATTTTGAAGTTGAGCAACTTGAAGAAGCCCATTATATGAAGAATCCAGCATACACAGTATTGATCATTCAATATTCAGGAGGATGAGCATACCCTCCCTTGCAATAGTAGCAGTAAGGGAGTCTCTGTTCAATCATCAGCATCAACGATGTATGTGTCATCCTCTCTCAATCCACTAATGCCAAGCCTGGGGGCAATAGAGATTTCACCAAATCCATTCAATATCTGCAGTTCTCATGACTGTGCAGCACCCAGACCTAGTTTTCAGGTTCTTCTGTAAAGCTTATTAGTTACCTAATGTTACATGATCAATTTCCTTTCTGCTTAAACTAGGCAGGAATCAGGACCCTTGAGTATTAGACTTCCCATTACATTGTCATCTCCTTTATGTTATTTGAGCCACAAGTAAGTGAATATGGACACCTAATTGTCTTAAAAATTATTATACCATTGGGCACCAAGGAGGACTCAGTTGCTTAAGCATCCCATTCTTGATTTAGGATCAGATCATGATCCCAGGGTCCTGAGACTGAGCTCTGCCTCTGGCTCTGTGCCGGGCATAGAGCCCGCTTAAGATTTTCTTTCTCCCTCTCCCACTGCCTTTCCACACCTGCTCTCTCTCTCTGCCTTTTTCTCTCTCTCTCTCTTTCTCTCTCTCTCTCAAAAAAGAATTATTATGCCACGTAAAAAGGTACGGGGCACTGAGAAGTTTACATGTCATACAGCATACAATGCAATAAGTGACCATAGAGTTGCCAAATAGTTCAGAATACTCGAAGAATTTCCTAATGTAAAGAGGTAGTTTTTATGGGCAATTTTTAAGTTAAGGAATATTACTCAAATGCTGACTATTTCTGGGTCATGAGTTTCTGACTTCTTTGCAAAAGAATTGTTAAATATCTAAGAATATTTCATTTAACTAGTGAACAAACTTTAAAAAGAAATTTAACCAAGTAGAGATTGCAAATAATAACCTAACATTCTTTAATCTGCCTTGGATTTTCCCAAGTATAAACCATAATACCCAAGATGAAAAATAAATCAGGATATCCATTAAAATTTGAATATGTACAAGATACAAATAAGAAAGTTATTGTAATGTTATGGTCTACAAATGATAAAGCTGCAGCATATAGATTATCACTAAAGAGACTACACCTGAAAAATCAAAGTCAGGAGGGGAGACAAAAACAAGTCCAGTAAAGTAATTTGAATCTTCTTAATCCTACAGCCAGAACAAACGTTGTATATAGTCCCCCTTTTAGCCAGAGTAACATAAAACCACACTAAAAGCCTATTTACCTCAGTTCCTGTTACTCGATACAATGTGTTTAGTTTTCAGCAAAAACTTACAAGGCTAAAAACTGATCTGAAGAGAAAAATCAAGAATTACAACCACATTCAGCTATGACAAAGAAGTTATCATTTAGAGACACCAAATTTAAAATATCCATGTTTCATATTTTAAGGCTGCTAATTAAAAAATTGGACAACATGAGAAAACAGAAGAAACTCTAACAAAATAAACTCTAAGAATCAAAAGGCAATGTGAGAAATCAAAAACATTGTAACAGAAAAGGGAGAGTGCTTTTGATTGGCATTTAAACAGAAAAGCAACAAATGACCAATACTGGAAATGAAATGACTACATATTCAGCTACATTCTTAACCAACATAAAGTGAAAGCAAGGTCTTCACTACTGACCCTATAGTAGTAAAAAGATAATAAAGAACACACAAACAACTCTGAGCAGAGAGCCTGAACATGGGGCTCCATCTCAGGACCCTGAGATTATGACTTGAGCTCAAAGCAGATGCTTAACCGACTGAGATACCCAGGCACCCTTGAGTTACTATTTTTATGTTAAAATTTTCAAAAAGAAAAATGATAAGAATTGATAGAAAATCAGAATATTTTAAGAGTACAGATCTATGGGTTCTGGGTGTATTGGTTTCCTATTGTTAACATAACAAATCTACAAACTGTTAACACCTGAAAGGAACACGAATTTATTGCCTTACAGTTCTGGAGATCAGAAGTCCAATACCAGCTCATTAGGCGAATATCAATATGTTGGCACATTGAATTCCTTCCTGTAGACTATCAGGGAAAATCTATATTCCCTTAAGTGTTGGCAAAACTTGGTTCTATAGAACTGTACTGAGGTCTCTATTTCCTTGCTAGCTATAAGCTGGAGGCTGTCCTCTACAACTAAAAGCCTTTCTCCTGTCCTTGAATATGGTTCTCTACTTCTGAGAACTGGCCACAGGGCATAAAATCATTCTCTTGATGACATTTTACTTGCCTCTTTTGCCATTATTGCATTTCTATGAACTGCCCTCTTGCCTTCTTCTTCTACTTTTAACTACCCATATGACTACATTAGACCCACCTGGATAATAAAGGATACCCTCCCTATTTTATTTTATTTTATTTTATTTTATTTTATTTTATTTTATTTTATTAAATATTTTATTTATCTGACAGAGAGAAACACAGCCAGAGAGGGAACACAAGCAGGGGGAGTGAGAGAGGGAGAAGCAGGCTTCTTGCTGAGCAGGGAGCCCGATGTGGGACTCAATCCCGGGTCTCCGGGATCATGCCCTGAGCCAAAGGCAGTAGCTTAACCAACTAAGCCACGTAGGTGCCCCTACCCTCCCTATGTTAAAGGCAACTGATTAGAAACATCAATTCTATTTGCAACCAAAATTCCCTTTTGTGATAGAATGCTAACATACAGGTTTAACACCAGAATGATAAAATGTAGACATCCTTGGGAGCCATCATTCTGCCTATGGACCAAGCTTTCTAACAAAGTTTCTAACAAACTTTCTAATATGAGGAGTTCTTATTTAACCTTTCACAGACACTGTTTTTGATTGATAAAATTAAGACAATAAGTATAAGTTGGAATAAACCCACACTGGTGGAAAATAGACTCAAACTTAGTAGAACTTAGAATTTAATGGTGCATTGACTTACTATCTTATTTAAACTTATTGCCTCCTTTATTTGTTTATTGAAGAAACTTGCTTGGTAAGATGCATAGTAGGTGGGTTGCCTGGGTGGCTCAGTTAGTTAAATATCTGCCTTCAGCTCAGATCATGGTTCCAGAGTCCTTGGATCAAGCCCTGCATTGGGGTCCCTGCTGCGTAGGGAGTCTGCTTCTCCCTCTCCCTCTGCTCCTTCCCCCTTCCCCATTCGTGTTCTCTCTCTCTCTCTCTCTCTCTCTCTCAATCATTCTCTCTGTCTCTCAAATAAGTAAAATCTTAAAAAAAAAAAGATGTGGAGTAGGAACATGGCAAGGATGTCCATATCACCACTGCTTTTCAACATAATACTAGAAGCCCTAGCCTCAGCAATCAGAGAACAAAAAGAAATAAAAGGCATTTGAATCATAACAGGAGAAGTCAAACTTTCACTCTTTGCAGATGACATGATAATTTATGTGGAAAACCCAAAAAATCTACTCCCACATTGCTAGAACTTGTATAGGAATTCAGTTAAGTGGCAAGATATAAAATCAATACACAGAAATCAGTTGCATTTCTATACACCAACGAGACAGAAGAAAGATAAATTAAGAAGTCTATCTCATTTAAAATCACACCCAAAACCATAAGATACCTAGGAATAAATCTAAAAAAAGAAACAAAGAATCTGTACTCAGAAAACTATAGATTATGCATGAAATATATTGAGGAAGACACAAAGAAATGGATGAACAATCCAGGCTATTGGATTGGAAGAACAGATATAGTTAAAATGTCTATGCTACCCAGAGCAATCAACACATTCAGTGCAATCTCTATCAAAATACCACCAACTTTTTTTCATAGAATTGGAACAAATAATTGTAAAATTTGTGTGGAACCAGAAAAGACCCCGAATAGTCAAAGGAATGTTGAAAAAGAAAACCAAAGCTGGTGGCATCACAATTCAGGACTCTAAGATCTATTACAAAGCGGTGATCATCAAGACAGTATAGTACTGGCATAAAAACAGACACATAGATCAAAGGAACAGAATTGAGAACCCAGAAATGGACACTCAACTCTATGGTCAACTAATCCTTGACAAAGCAGGAAACAATATCCAATGAAAAAAAAAAAAAAGATCTTTTAAATAAATAGTGTTGGGAAAACTGGACAGCCACATGCAGAAGAATGAAATTGGGCCATTTCCTCACATCATACACAAAAACAGCTCAAAATGGATGAAAGACCTAAGTGTGAGACAGAAATCCATCAAAATCCTTGGGGAGAGAGCACAATGACATCCTCCACCTAGGCCGCAGCAACTTCTTGTTAGACACATCTCCAAAGGCAAAGAAAATAAAGGCAAAATGAACTATTGGAACTTGATCAAGATAGAAAACTTTTGCACAGCACAGGAAACAGGCAACAAAACCAAAGGATCACCGACAGAATGAGAGAAGATATTTGCAAATGACATATCAGATAAAGAGCTAGTATCCAAGATCTTTAAAGAGCTTATCAAATTCAGCACCCAAAGAACAAATAATCAGGGTGCCTGGGTGGCTCAGTCCTTGAGAATTTGCCTTTGGCTCAGGTCATGATCCCAGAGTCATGGGATCAAGACCCACATCGGGCAGCCTGCTCCAAGGGAAGCCTGCTTCTCTCTCTCTCACTCCCCCTTCTTGTGTTCCCTCTCTAGCTGTGCTTCTCTCTGTCAAATAAATAAATAAAATCTTAAAAAACAACAACAACAACAACAAAGAACAAAGAATAAATAATCTAGTCAAAAAATGGGCAGAAGACATGAACAGACATTTCTGCAAAGAAGACATCCAAAGGGTGACAGACACATGAAAAAGTGCTCAACATCACTTGACATCAGGGAAATATAAATCAAAAGCACAATGAGATACCATCTCACACCAGTCAGAATCGTTAAAATTCACAAGTTAGAAAATGACAAAAGTTGGTGAGAATGCAGGAAAAGGGGAATCCTCCTACACTGTTGCTGGGAATGCAAGCTGGTGCAGCCACCCTGGAAAACAGTATGGGCGTTCTTCAAAAAGTTGAAAATATAGCTACCCTGCAACCCAACAATCACACTACTTTACCCTAAAGATACAAATGTAGTGATCGGGAGGGACATCTGCATTCCAATGTTTGTAGTAACAATCCCCACAATATCCAAACTATGGAAAGAGCTCACATGTCCATCAGCAGATGATGGATAAAGAAGATATGGGGCACACACACACACACACACGCACGCACACACACACTAGAACATTATACAGTTATCAAAAGGTGAAATCTTGCCATTTGCAATGATGTGGTTGGATCTAGAAGGTATTATGCTAAGCAAAATAAGTCAATCAGAGAATGACAATGATCATATGATCTTACTGATAATCAGAATTTAAGAAACAAGGCAGAGGATCATAGGATATGAGAGGTAAAAATGAAGCAAGATGAAACCAGAGAGGGAGACAAAGCATAAGAAACTCTTAATCTGAAGAAATAAACTGAGGGCTGCTGGAGAGGAACAGGGTGGGGGGATGGAGCAGTTGGGTGATGGACATTAGGGAGGGAATGTGTTGTGTAAGCACTGCGTGTTATGTAAGACTGATGACTCATAGACTTTTCCCCTGAAACAAATACTATATTATATGTTAATTTTTAGAAAGATGCAAAGTAGGCAAAAAAAAAAAAGAAAAAAAGAATTCTTTGCCACCACAGCTTTTAGATAAGCTATGTTGGAACTCTTGTCCCTTTGTCTGGAAGTTAAATCAAACAGAACCATTTAGCCTTTAAGATTACAGTCAAACATAAATAATTTCATTTGTAGGTTTTATAATAACTATTCCAAACAAACTTCAAATTTGCAATCTAATTGTAGTCAAAGTTTCTTTACCTTTAGAATGCAAACACATTTTTCCTCTATTGTCACAAACTTAGAGGTCTGTTGTTTAATTATTGTCAATATGTAAATGATATTTCCTAATTGGTACTAAAATATAGAACTTACATCAGATACATCTCACGTATTCAGCAAGCTAAATGTCATGTTTATTGCACTTGATATATATTATACCATGGCAATCAAGTAAATATCATGATTATAAGAGCATTAGAGTCCACATTTCGGCTTATAATCATGGCACTCTCTTCCTAGTTCTGTATCCTGGAGCAATTCTCTAAGTATTTCCATGTCTTAATTTCCTCAGCTCTAAAATAAGGTAATTATATAGCCCAACCCATAGGGTTATTGGGTATTATCTAATTAACACATACAAATGGCCTAAAAGTATACCTAAGTAAAATATATATTCAGTATTAGATTTTTTTTTTTTAATACATGGTCACTTAAGTTTTTACCATGCTGAAGGAAAAGAGTAGAGATCTGGCATTTAAACTGTAAATTGACTGAGGACCAATGCTGGTTTGAATATATGAAACATAGCATAACTACAACCTTTTACATCAGTACAATTTAGAACAATAGGAAATAGACACATACACAGAATACATTTCGTTTTGAGTGCTTGAAAAGGAATTTTCTTGAAGTAAACGTGACTTATATGCAGTCTGTAATATTTACAATTGCATATGGCATACTTATACTAGCCATGCTACTTTCCATTCCAATCTCTACAATAATTAACAACATCCTAAGGCAGGTTATGAAGTGTTGACAGAACTTAATAAAAAGCTATTTCTTATTCTTTCCTTATAAAGTAACTTTAAAGAGACCTGCCCCAAATAAGAGGATTACACCAAAATAAGTTCAAAGAAGGAAATAATAATGTGAGATATTTATCATTTGTTTAATGAGTCAGTTTATTGCTTTTAAGTGAATAAAACTTCTGAAATTTTCTTTTTAACATTGAAACTGTGAGAAACATATAAAATAGCAAAATATACATATTTTATAAGTTATTTACATCCTTAATTTAAACTCTAATTAAATGCTTTTTGTTCTTGTTTTTAGTGGAAAGTTCAAGTATGACTAAGTAATAATAATATTACAAGCCCACAAGGCAGAGATCCTGGGACAGGTCTGTAAGTGCAGGCTAAGCAATTTAATTTAATTTTGTAAGGAAAGAGGTATAAAATTCTAGGCTATGATAAGTCAAAAATAAATGAGGGAATTGGTATGAACTTAGAAAAGCAGACCTTGGCTAAATCTCTCCAGGACTTCCAGAGTTTCATTTATTAAATCAGTAAATCTAGGAAAATAAAACTTGGCTCAGATATTATAAAATTAAATCTTTCTTAAAAATTTCCAAAAATAGTAGTTATAAGCCTGGTATTAAAATCACACAAATAGGGGTGCCGGGGTGGCTCAGTTGGTTGGGCGACTGCCTTCGGCTCAGGTCATGATCCCGGAGACCCGGGATCAAGCCCCACATCGGGCTCCTTGCTCGGCGGGAAGCCTGCTTCTCCCTCTCTCACTCCCCCTGCTTGTGTTACCTCTCTGGCTGTGTTTCTCTCTGTCAAATAAATAAAAAAAAATCTTTAAAAAATAATCACACAAATATCTATGCAAACCCAATATTTTGTATTAAGATCAGCTCTTATATGTAGGCAGAATAAGGAATAGTCAGATATACTAAGTAGTTTGAGGGGTGACAGTGAAAATAAGAGGTCACATTTATTGAGTACTTTACTACATATATGTCAGATATTGTGAATATTGAAAACAGTTCACATTAAATGACATTAAATTTTAATTTCTCATATGAAGGTTTAGAACAATAAGATTGCTTGCCTTACATTATTGATTAAAGTAAAAATTCAAATTCACTTCCTTTTGACACCATAGTTTGCATACTTTAATCAGTAGTTTGGGAAGGATGCTCATCTAGATTTATCTTCTACTCCTCTTGGATGAGGTCATGAAAAGTTTATTATGTTGTCATTAAGATATTAATGGATAATGAAATGTAATGACAGCTATGTAAAATATATAGACAATGTTAAATGATAAGGAAGGAAGGAAGGAAGGAAGGAAGGAAGGAAGGAAGGAAGGAAGGAAGGAAGGAAGAAAGGAAAAAAGAAGGAAGGAGAGAAGAAGGAAGGAGAGAAGAAAGGAAAGAAAGGAGGGAGGGAGGGACAGAGGAAAGGAGGAAGGAAAAGAGAAAGATAGGAGACAGGTAATAGATTAGATGGGTAGAGAAATGATAGATAGGACTAGCACATATTGATATTGAGCTACATCTAAGGAAGAGAAGCACAATGATATCTGAAAACCAAGAAAGATAACAGAATTTTAATGAGCTCCTAATATGAAATAAGCACAATGCTGGCACTTTAATGAAATTATTTGATTTTTTTCTTTTTTTAAAAAAAAGATTTTATTTATTTATTTGACAGAGATAAACACAGCTAGAGAGAGAACACAAGCAGGGAGAGTGACAGAGGGATTAGCAGGCTTCCCTCTGAGCAGGGAGACCGATGCAGGGCTCAATTCTGGGTCTCCAGGATCATGACCAGAGCTGAAGGCAGTCGCTTACCCAACTGAGCCACCCAGGCACCCCTTGACTTTTTCTTAAAATAATTTGAAGAACATTTTATGATTTCCATGTTACCAATGAGCAAATGGATCTCAACTTTAAAAAAAAAAAAGCCTAAATTACAAATGAATAATATTAGTCTCTACTTACATTTAAGAATTCACAGATCCAGTAGGATTCAACTCTACTCATTAATTATATGGCAAAGACTAATGTCTCTGAACTTATTCACTGATGCAGTTTACTTTCTAAACTACAGCTGCTGTTCTCTGACCAGACTTCTGCTACCCACCCCCTACTACCCAACCTTATTTTCAAAAGAAATAGAAGTGCTTATTTTGAACTCCTTTCCTTAATTTAGGCAAAACTGAAGGTATAAGTGAATCTGATACCTCACACAGGATTGAACTGGATGGACACTCTACTTCCTATGTATAACCATTAAAAACCCCCTTGGAGTAAAGCATTCAGCTGAGAAACTGCTAATTACTTACACCCAATATTATGTATGCTGTTCATATATTTAGTGGAAAAAAAGAAAATCACATTTCTTTGGGGGAGTTATTTTTTTTAATTAGTTAGTAATTAACTCCTCAGGTGACTTTTTAAAATTTTTCCCAAGGAAAAAAATAGTTGTCTCCAAATAAGTTCAAAGCATTAGGTTTGAATTTCAGAAAGTGAAGAGTTCTAAGGTACACAAAAGCGTAACTTGAAATGAGAGTTCTATTTCATATTTACTTAATAAATATTTATTTCATACTTGAGAATCTCAGAAAATACAAGAATGTTCGGATCCCCTTTGTACATCTGAAATTGAAGTCCAGAATGTATATAACATTGCTTGAGGAGATTCTATAGGAGAAAGGCTCTAGGGCCAATCTGAGAGGAACTCAAATACCAGATGTAGAGAAATCATGCAAAGGGGTTAGAAACAGTTGCCAGAGAGATAAAGGGTGAAGAAGAAGCATGCTATCTCAGGTAATTCAAGATCCCAGACATTTCATTAAAAAAAAAGTGAAAGATAAATAATAAAAAACACTGAAAATGCCTTTTGGCTATACAAAAGTAAAGATTATTCTTGAGTAAATATGGCTGTTTTTGGTGATGTGATGAAAACAAATCTAGATTTGTGTGAATTAAGGAGTGAGGCATAAATCTAGGGAGAAGTCAGTTGGAAGAAAAAAGAAAAGATAATGTTATCTTGATTTAGGTGTAGGTTCTGATGAAGAATTGTATACTTACTATTTTAAGCAGAAGAGAATAGAAGCTCTGAAAATATTGATGGGAAGGATGAAGTTGTAAAAGAGATGTTAATTACATAAAATGAGAGTAGGGATAATTGGCCAACATAAAATTCTGGAGAAGTTTGGAAAGCATGGAATTCAAAGCATAATTTAGGAGATATCCTGATATTATAAAGGACCACTACCTTCAGTGGAAAAAATATGTATGTGGGGGAATGGGATAGGGGTGTTGTGCAGAGCCTGCATGTACTTTCAGTGATTTGTGGAGTTTCCATCTAAGAGCTTCTGTTTTCTTTGGAAGAAAGATCATCTACAAAAAGGTCATCTACAAAAAGGATTGAGAACAAGGAAACATCAGAAAGAGTAACATATAGAAGAGATGTGAAATAGTCATTCTACATTATAGTTGGGTTTAACACTTCTGTTCTTTAATGGAATACATGAATTATTTTTAATACCAAATCAGATTATAACAAAAAACACATTTGTGACCCATGTATATTTTTTACTTTCTTGAAAAATTTATCTAATCAAATAGAAGGAAGTACATACAAATAAGGACACTTTATATAAGCAATTGTCCAAAAGAATTAGTTTCCCAAAAAAAAAAAATCTCTGTCTGATAATGGAATTTACTGCTAATAGAATGAAAATTCATAATATTTTAACTATGGGTCATTTCCAGATGGTTAGATTCTGATGCTGTAGATGATGGACTGACATATACAGCATTGGTTCAATTTCTTAACCAAAGAAAAAGATAAGGTGTTTCTTCCTTTTTTTAAAAAAAGATTTTATTGATTTGACAGAGAGAAACACAGCTAGAAAGGGAACATAAGCAGGGGAAGTGAGAGAGGGAGAAGCAGGCTTCCCAATGAAGCCTCCCAAGAAGGTTCTTGAGTCAAATATCATGTCTGATTTTTGAAAAGGACTATATAACTTTATGACCAATTATGCTGCTTTTAATCATCTAGATAAACTAAAAGCAATTAGTCTTCATGCTTCAGATATAAACTAACAGGCAGCATGTCTCTACTGCAACTGAATTCATTAGTTAAATGCTCTATTACTAAAATATCACATAACATTATCAAAAAGTTCAAATATAAGCAGGCCTAGGGACCAAAATGTGTATGGAGACCGTTTTGGTACATTTTCAATATGTTATCTGTAAAAATGTAAAGCATTTCTATGTTAAATTTCTATTTGTGTTGGTTTTTACTCTCCAAACAAGAAAAAGAAATGTTTCATAAAATAACTTTTAATAGCATGAAAACCAAATTATATATCCGCTAAAACTGTCTATGAGGGTAGTAGAAATGACAGTTTTGTTTCAGAATAGCAGGTCTTAAAGCTTGATAAGAGCAGTTGAAGAGGTGTGAGCAGTGGTAAAATCTATTTTCTTTTCCAAGTAGGATTTAATTGCTCAGTGCACTTAAAGTTATCAGAAGTTCACAACTGCCCTTCTCAACTAAATCTATCAGAGATCAAAATAATGCAATAGGAAAAAAATCTTATAAATGCATATAAACACTTCTACAAATATTAAATGCAGAAGTGATTTGGAAGTAAAGTTAGATAATTCTCAATAAAAATTACTTAATCTGTTAAATAGAATAATTTCTTTTACATACATGTTAAGTCGGTAGATCATCTACTGGTTCTATAATTTTAAGAAAAATGCAATTAATTGTAAAAACAAAACAAAACAAAAAGAACTGTTCTTTAGGGTGCCTGGGTGGCTCCTCTGTCTTCAGCTCAGGTCATGATCCCGGAGTCCTGGTATCAAACTTCCACATTGGGCTCCCTGCTCATTGGGAAGCCTGCTTCTCCCTCTCTCACTCCCCCTGCTTATGTTCTCTCTCTAGCTGTGTTTCTCTCTGTCATATCAATAAAATCTTAAAAAAAAAAAAAAGAAACACCTGATCTTTTTATTTGGTTAAGAAATTGAACCAATGCTGTATATATCAGTCCATTATCTACAGCATCAGAATCTAACCATCTGGAGATGACCCATAGTTAAAATATTATGAATTTTCATCCTATTAGAATTTTTCCTAAAACAATTGTTTATTTCAAAGAAATAATAAAAATATATGACTTCATACAGTGCAAACTATAAACTTTCCCATAATAAAAATAATCCTTGGCTTATCATTATAAATTATATGTAATTTAATATATATTTTAAAAACAAATATTTATTAGCACACACATGCACGTGCATGCACACACACACACACACACACACACACACATATTCTTTAGTCTGTCTTATCCTGACAGCCTAAAATTCCCTATCTGTTACTTCAAGCTTTGTGTATCTACTTATTTGACAAGTGGAATATATATATTTGGTCCCATTTTAACTAAGAATCGTGAGGTCAAGGGTACAGATGGTGTACTGAAGAAAGCACTGCTTGATAGTAAAAAAGAAAAAGGTAAAAACCTCTCTTAAAAGAATATACATGTTTTATATTGTACTTGATTTAGTATTTTTATACAATTATTTAAAATTGTCTTTATTTTCGGACTTTGATGTACACAATTATCTCAAGCTAAGTAATTTTTATTGAAACAGACTCATGCTTCTTTTCTCTATGTGATGAGAATTCTTCACATAATACTAACAATAATCCTATTATTAAGAGCTATGCTGATAATAACAAAATTGATGATAGCTGCCATTTATTTTATATCTACTCTATTACAGACCCTGTGGTAGCTCTTACATGCATCATCTCATTTAATTTTTCTCAATACCATCAAACAGAGTCTGTAATTATCTCCATTTTAGAGAGAAGAAAACTGAAGTTTAGAGAATATTAGTTACTTTTCCAATTTCATACATTTAGTAAGGACAAAACTTTGATTTGAACTTTGATCCATGTATTAGAAAAATGAATTTGCATAATTATTGTGATAGCAGAACATGACATTTTAAATTTGAATTTATTCTCCACCTAATAATCTTAGCTCGCAGTCCCCAGAAATGTAAACTTTCACAACTTTACTATGACAGATAAAGGGCTGGTGTCCAAGATTTATAAAGAATTTCTCAAACTTAGCACCCAAAAAACAAATAATTAAGTGAAAAAATGGGCATAAGACATGAACAGACAATTCTCCAAAGAAGACATACAAATGGCTTCCAGACACATGAAAAAATGTTCAACATCATTAGCCATCAGAGAAATTCAAATGAAAACTACATTGAGATACAACCTTACACCAGTTAGAATGGCAAAAATTGACAAGGCATGAAACAATAAACATTGGAGAGAATGTGGAGAAGGAGAACCCTCTTACACTATTGGTGGGAATGCAAGTTGGTATAGCCACTTTGGAAAAGAAGGCGCAGATTCCTCAAAAGGTTAAAAATAGAGCTACCTTATGATCCAGCAATTGCTCCCCTGGGTATTTATCCCAAAGATACAAATATAGTGAAAAGAAGGGCCATCTGCACCACCATGTTCTAGCAGCAATGTCCGTAATAGCCAAACTGTGGAAAGAGTCAAGATGCCTTTCAACAGATGAATGGATAAAGATGGTGTGATCCATATACACAATGGAATATTACTTAGCCATTAGAAAGGATGAATACCCAACTTTTGCATCAACATAGATAGGACTGGAGAAGATTATGTTAAGTGAAATTAGTCAAGCAGAGAAAGTCAATTATCATATGGTTTCACTTATTTGTGGAACATAAAGAATGGCATGGAGGACATTAGGAGAAGGAAGGGGAAAATAAGGGGGTGGAGAATCAGAGAGGGAGATGATCCATGAAAGACTATGGACTCTAAGAAACAAACTAAGAGTTTTAGAAGGGAGAGGGGTAGGGGGATGGGCTAGCCCCATGAAGGGTATTAAGGAGGGCACATATTGCATGGAGCACTGAGTGTTATACAGAAACAATGAATCATTGAATGCTACATCAAAAACTAATGATGCGGGGCGCCTGGGTGCCTCAGTTGGTTAAGCGACTGCCTTCAGCTCAGGTCATGATCCCGGAGACCAGGGATCAAGTCCCACATCGGGCTCTCAGCTCGGCGGAAAGCCTGCTTCTCCCTCTCTCACTCCCCCTGCTTGTGTTCCCTCTCTGCCTGTGTTTCTCTCTGTCAAATAAATAAAATCTTTAAAACAAACAAACAAACAAAAAACTAATGATGCACTGTAAGGTGACTAACTTCTTAATTTAAAAAATGCAAATAGTAATGAGGTCATTTATGTGACTGGTCTTTGTATGTGTGTGTGTGTGTGTGTGTGTGTGTGTGTGTGTGTGTGTGTGCATTTTTTAGAGTTCTTGACTGATATACTGGTATTTTTGCAGAACTTTGTTGCATAATTTTGCTCAACTGAATTATCATTTGCAGTCATACAAATTAATTAACCACCAACCATTAATTCCTTTACCAAAGCTTGAATATACGCAAAAGTCATCTTTATCTAAAAGAATATAAAAGACATCAGCTTATCTTTGTGATAAACTTATGAAAGGTGAATAATGAGACATATGATTGCATGAAAATGGTACTCATCTTCCACCAGGAGAAGGAAGCACTTCCGCCTCCTACAGTATATGAAAAGCAAGAGGTCAACCTCAATTTATGAGTGTCATAAGCTTAGGTAAAAGGCAGTGAGGTCTTGTTTAGTCTTTGCATATATAAAAGGAGCAATTTCACTATACATTAAAAGAAACCTGTCACCCACAAAATCTTGAAATTGACATCAGCTGAGGAGAAAAGATGTAAAAAATAATGACTTGTTCCTTAATCTAACATATGCCAAAAGGTAGATCCTAAAAATTTGGAAGTTTAATAATACATAAATCAGTTCTTAGGCCTTCTAAGAATAAACAACTGAAAACGGACCTATGCTGTCTGTATCACAATCCAAAGAAGGAAACACATTTTAACTGTCACAATGCCATTACATAAGAAGAAAATTCAGTCCATCTTATGTTACTACAATAGATTCTGTGCTTCTATTATTACCTTTTCCCCCAAAACCATAGTCCATTCTTAGCAGTTATGGTGATCCATTTTTCAAAATGTACATCTCTGCTCAAACTCTCCAATAGCTGCCCATTTTCCTCAGAGTAAAAGTCCAGTAATTTGTAATGTCCAATGGGACCTAAGTTAGTTGTACTCCTTCCTTACTTCCTCTCCAATCTTCTGTTGGATATTGTTTGCAAGTAACACTGACCTCTTCGGTGTTCCTTGAACATGTCAAGTGTCCTTCTGCTCAGGGACTCTCACTGGCTCTTCCTCTACCTAGAATATTGTCCCCTTAATATACTCTTATTTTCCCCATTTGCATCCTCTCCTTCAAGTATTTGCTCAAATGACAACTTCTCAGTGAGTTTCCTTTGACTAATCCATTAAAAAAATTTTAATGCCCAATCTTCCCTTAATTTGTCTATTTTTTCTGAAGCATTTATAACTGTCTATATCACTTACTTTTTTTTTTCAGTCAACCACCATTAGAGTGAACACTTCACGAAGGAGGATGTTGCTCACTGATATAAACATATACTTAAATCAGTGGGTCACACACAGTGGAAGCATAATATTTGTATAATAATAAAAATAATTGATTTAATGAATTAGTAGTCCCACAAAACTTTAAGTTCTCAGAGCCAAGCTCAATCATATAAGAATAAAGATAATAAGAAATAAACATATTATTACATGAGATAATTATAGATGTGGTTAAAACTAAGAAGGAAATAATTAGGAAATGAAATGATGGAAAGTATAGACAGGCATAGTAGACCATCATGGAGTATAAATATCATACATCAGTTAGAGTGCCTGTTACTGCCCTGAAGGTCACTAAAGCACTTTTCACTGAATTTTTAAAAATCTTTTCTCTCTTGGGGCGCCTGGGTGACTCAGTTGGCTAAGCAATTGCCTTCGGCTCAGGTCATGATCCAGGAGAGCCAGGATCGAGCCTCGCATTGGGTTCCTTGCTCGGCAAGAAGCCTACTTCTCCCTCTCTCATTCCCCCTGCTTGTGTTCTCTCTCTAACTGTGTTTCTCTCTGCCAAATAAATAAATAAAATCTTTAAAAAATATATTTTTTCTCTTTTCTTCAAATTAGTCTCTATTATTCTGTCTTCAAATTCACTGACGTTTTATCTGCCATCATCAGTATATTATTTAGTCCACCCAGTGATTTCCATTAAATTTACATTATATTTTTTAATTATAGAATTTCAGTTTGATTTTTTTCTTATAGTTTTATTTTGCCAGTGAGACTTTCCATCTATTTACTCCTTATGGCTGTGTTTTCCTTTAAGTCTTTGAGAAACTAATAATAATAGCTGCTTTAAAGTGCTTTTCTGTTTAAATAGATAGATGATAGATAGATAGATATAGATAGATAGATGATAGATAGATGATAGATAGATAGATGATAGATAGATAGATGATAGATAGATAGATAGATAGATAGATAGATAGATAGATAGATAGATGATAGTGCTTTTATGCTAATCCAACATCTGAATTGTCTTGGGTTCTCTTTGCATGGACTGCTTTTTCTTAACTATATGCCATATTTTCTTGTCCTACACTTCTTGCCTGGTGACTTTTCATTTATTGAGAACACCTCTAGTTCTTTTATGGTCTTCAAAGAAGCTTGATTATTCCTGTGGTTGGCAGTTGGATTAGTGGGTGACCACCAAGAATCTGAGGAGGCTTGATTTTAATATCCGATAGTTCAGTCTGTTGAAAGCCTGAGGTGTTTATCAAACTTATTTAACTTGGCAGAACTCAAACAGCAAACTGTTTCCACTGCAATAAGAGTCAGCTAAAATATTTGCCCAAGTCTTTCTGCTTTTCAGCTGTTTCTTTGAGCAGGAACCTCAAACACATAATGTTCAGGGTCAGACAAACATTTGAGGGGAGTTTACACGCAGATTTTAAGACTCCATCTTTCCTCAATCCCCGTCAATTTCAACCACACTAACAGCACTGAACTCTCTCCTCTGACACCTCAAGTCAATAAACTTGTGGCTTTATTCTTCTACTTGATGCTGTCCCATGCCACACTGTCTGGAAGTGACTTTGGGGAAATATATAATTGCGAATATCACTCTGTGTGTGTGAATTTTTCAAGAGTTGACTCTCTTAATAGCTGTTTGCTTTGCCCACTCCTCAATGCCTTTGAAGAGTTGATTTTTATTTTGTACAGTATTTGTAATTTTTATTTTCATGGATATTAGTCCAAAGCCAGTTACTTTGCCATTTTAAAAATGCTCTTGCTAATATTTTAAAATAAATACCATTCCTTTATTATTATACTAAATTATATTAATTCTCTTAAAGATGTTAGTAGAAATATTAGAATATTGAAGATAGATATATTTCTACTGTTAAATATTTACTTATATGGTAACAAATTCCTATGTTAAGGAGACTTACAATACATTAGAAATAATTTTTCTTTTTTATTAGTTGCCTGGTTAAATACTGAGTATTCTATGCCACATGCTGTGCTTTATAAAAGCATAAACTGGTATTCAAAATAATCATAGGACAAAACATACCTAAAGCCTTTTTTCTCTAAATTTATGAAGGGTCATTCATCCAACCCTTTATTAAATTATAACTCATATTTGTAAAACAAATGGATTAATAATCTAACATATTTTATACTACCAATATTTACTCAAAATTATGCTTTTATTATTTAAATTAATGATCTCATTGTTTATTTCCTATCACAAAGGATTTAAATGAGGGTTGCATTTAAGAAGTACCAGGATACAAACATCAAAAATACATAAATGATATCAGAGTCAGCTAAAGACTTCAATATAGAAGAGATTCATATACAGATTTTTTTTTATAGTCCAATGATCGTTCAAAAAGAATAAATGTTCTACACATCAAAAAATGGGCAAGAGACATGAAGAGGCACTTCTCCATAGAAGATATACAAATGGCTAACAGACACATGAAAAAATGTTCAGCGTCATTAGCTATTGGAGAAATTCAAATCAAAACCACACTGAGGTATCATCTTACACCAGTCAGAATGGCCAAAATTAACAAGTCAGGAAACAACAAGTGTTGGAGAGACTGCGGAGAAAGGGGAACCCTCTTACACTGTTGATGGGAATGTAAGCTGGTACAGCCGCTTTGGAAAACAGTGTGGAGATTCCTTAAAAAATTAAAAATAGAGCTACCTTATGATCCTGCAATTGCACTACTGGGCATTTACCCCAAAGATACAGATGTAGTGAAAAGAAGGGCCATATGTACCCCAATGTTCATCGCAACAATGGCCACAATTGCCAAACTGTGGAAAGAGCCAAGGTGCCCATCAACAGATGAATGGATAAAGAAGATGTGGTACATATATGCAATGGAATACTATGCCTCCATCAGAAAGGATGAATATCCAACTTTTGTAGCAATATGGACTGGACTGAAAGAGATTATGGTGAGTGAAATAAGCCAAGTAGAGAAAGTCAAGTATCACATGGTTTCACTTACTTGCAGTGCATAAGGGGTAGATAACCTAGAGGACAGTAGGAAAAGAAAAGTAAATGGGAAGTAGGGTAATCCAGGGAAAGAAATGAAACAACAGAGACTTTGGACACTGAAACAAACGGGACTTGGAGGGAGGAGGGTGGGGGAATGGGAGAGCCTGGTGGTGGGTACTGAGGGCACCTATTGCATGGAGCACTGGGTGTGGGGAATGGGGAATGAATCTTGGAACACTGGGAAAAAAAAATTAAGTAACAATAAAAAAAAGTAAAAAAAAGTAAAAAAATAACAACATAAAAAAAAGAATACATGTTCTAGAAAATGATTTTTCCAGTCACATGACAATAACTTTGCATGTGACTTACATTCATTGAAGGAGTGTAATGGCATGAAACTCAGAATTGTATTTCAAAATATATAGAGTGAAAACTCTAACGGAGTAGAAGGAATTTCACCTTAACCTGGACTTCAGGAAACAAACTGAAGGTTACAGAAGGGAGTATAATCAGGGAATGGGGTAATCAGGTGATGGATATTAAGAAGGGCACATGTGATGAGCACTGGGTGTTATACATAACTAATGAATCATTAAACACCAAATCAAAAATTAATATGTACTATATATTGGCTAACTGAACATAATAAAAAAATAGGATACAGCTGTATATAGCATCTGGACATTATTATTGTAAATATACACACATAATACTTTTTTTAATAATTTTAAATGTTTAAAAAAAAAACATGATGCACATAATCCCATAAACCTTTCTACCATACTATGAGTGTGGGAATGTGCTATAGTAAAGAATGACTCATTTTCTCTAAAGCATTCTTTAGCAGAACAATTTCATTTCAGTGTTTTATATACATAAAAATCTCCCTACACACAAACAAACGCAAGAATCTCCACTGTAATGGCCTAATACCCCACTTAAAAAAGGGAGGGGCGGAGAGAAAAAGGTGAGCATAAAAGTCTGGATATTTATCCATTTCCTGGTTAATTTTATTGAAATATATACCTCTCTCTTCAATACATTTTAAGACAAAAGGTTTACAGTGGGGTTTCCTGAATGGTCTATTTTACTTGCCAAAGGGAGTAAAAATGGGAGGTATGTTTGTCTCCTTGAAAAGGTTATGGAACTATTTTGTAAAAACTTTCCCTTGGGGGCTTTCCAAAAACAACTGGGCCAATTCTGTGTCAAAACACAATGAACAAAACATATAAGACCAGACTTTTTGAACCAGCAGCTGGACTACCTACAGCTCTCCTTAACAAGTGGGCCAATTCCACCTGGAAACAGAATGAACACAAGATATAAAAAGATCAAAATTGCTTGAACCAGCAGCTGTTCTATCTGCAGCAGTTAATCTTTCCTGGCAATCTGTTAGAGACACACATTCCTCAGGCTAACAGGACTAAGAACCTTTTTGCTGACTACTGTGCCTCTGGGACATGCTCAGTTAACAGTTCTTTCCACAAATGCTGGGAACGTGTCAGCTACATTCTTAACCAACATAGATAGGTTAAAAGCAACTTTAATCTCAATTTAGATGTAAAGAAGTGAATATTAATAGCTTCACTAAAGAAATACAAACCCATTAGTTGTTTAAGTTCCAATTTCCCTATTAAGATATTTGAGATATTGTAAGGTGTGCTAGCAATAATACTAACATACAACCTATATGTAGAATAATACAATAATAAAATGTAGTCTATCGATTTAAAAATCAAATTCAATATATATAAAGTGACACATAAGTAAACTCCTTGTGTCAGCTGCAGGTCTAAGTGATATAAAGATGCTAATTCATTTAATCAAGCATTTGAAGAAATAGGAACCATAAAGACCAGAGACATGAGGCACCAAGAAGCTAAGTAACTTATCCATGACTTTATAATCCATAATTGGCAGAGCTGGGATTCAAACACACGTTGTCTAGAGAGTGGGACCATGTGCTTGGTAACTACAATGCTAGATGGAAATGAGCATTCACTGGAAACATCTCCTTCAATGAAATATAGACTGAAATGTGCAAAAATGCTTTGAATTTTTAATTATTTATAAGGTGTAATCAAGACCTTTACATATTAGCTATGGTTATGGAATTCATTTCTATATTATGCTATGCAAAATATAAAAATACTCTGTTATACATTTAAAATATTAATAATACAAGGAAATTCTTTAACCATATTAATTTTCATTGTTTCCAGTTTCAAGCTATCATGATGTGTACATAATAAGTAGAGGTAATCTAGTAGTAGTCTAAATTGTTGAATTTGTGAAATATACTTTTTAATTTCACAGAGTCTAGTGCTATAGCTTAGGACATAGAAATATTACTCTTTAATTGTCATATGAAGGTAATTTTTTAGCTTTTAACATGTCAAGTCATTTACATGATAACATCTTGATTCAATGATACTGATTATCATGACTTTTTAATGAAATATTAATACTATTGTGATAGTTAAAAAAGGCATATATAGATTTCATAGAAAGAAAAGTATGACAAAAATACTCCAATTTCAGGCAGATTTTATAAATGTTATATTTTCAGTTTTGGATAAATGACACAATTATAAATGAGTTATTTTGAGATTAGAAAATAACAGGAGTTATTAAAATAAATACATAAATTAGAGCACCTAGGTGGCTCAGTGGGTTAAAGCCTCTGCCTTCGGCTCAGGTCATGGTCTCAGGGTCCTGGGACCGAGGCCCACATCGGGCTCTCTGCTTAACGGGGAGCCTGCTTTCTCCTCTCTGCCTACATGTGATCTCTCTCTGTCAAATAAATAAATAAAATCTTTAAAATAAACAAATAAATAAATACATACATAAATAATATATTCATCCACAGGACAATTTAGTAGTTATCAGAAAGAATATTTTGAAGACATTTCAATAACACTGAAAAATGCTCATAATAGAATAGTTAGAAAGGTGGACAAAACTGTGTATAGCACTTATCTCAACTATTTTAATTATATGTTAAAAGATTTTTTAATTATAATTTTTTACATTTTAGAAGATTTTTATTTTTAAATAAAATTATAAATAATCAATGATATCAGCCCAAATTGTATGAATATTTGGACCACAAGGAAACTTACTGTCTCCCGGGATTTTCTTCATTAGGTCACTTTTAATGAATGTTAATTTCATCTAGTTGGAATCCATCTATTCCTGTACAATTTAAATATCTCAGACTCTGAAGATAGACAACACGAGGTCAACCTTTCACAGAGTCTAGTGCTATAGCTTAGGACATAGAAATATTACTCTTTAATTGTCATTTGAATTATGGACATATTAAAATTCACCTCATGCAATTATAAGGAATGTACATCAAATTTGATAATACATAAAATACCTTCTGTCAGGGAAAATTACAACATACTCAGCCCACAAAGGTGATCAGCCTCTCAGTTTGCCCAAGATCACCATACTTTTGCCAATGAAATCTCTCTGTTCCAAACCAGGAAAGTTGGTCACCCTGCACCACTCGCACAAGTACATCTTACATATATGTATTTTCACACTTTTCAGCACACAAGTAAAATTTTTTTAAAACTAGATAGACAAGTTAGCAATATGCAGTGCCCAAATTTTCCAATGTTTAAATTTCCTGGACTCTCAAAGTCAGTCATATCAGAGACCAGGGGGCAGGGGAAGCCTCTTAAAAAATAAAACAGAGGCTTAAAATTTCATGAGTACAGTTTGTGTAGTTTACCCATTTAAGGAGAAACCAGTCTCAAATTCTGCTCATCCCCGAAACAATTCTATCAAGACTTGTTATCAGCTTTGCAAACTAATAGCAGAATAGAAGGAAGAGTATAAGGTGAAGAAGAGAGGCTGCTGTTGACAATCATACTCAGAATGACTTTCCAGATCTTCCTAAATGGAAGTAATTTTCAAGCAGTTGTACAAAAAATTCAAGGCTCTCATAACATGATTATAATTCAAGATGTAACAGTAGGTGGACTTCACTCATATCGTTTGTTTATTTATTTATTTATTTATTTAAGATTTTATTTATTTGACAGAGAGAAACACAGCCAGAGAGGGAACACAAGCAAGGAGAGTGAGAGATGGAGAAGCAGGCTTCCCGCTGAGCAGGGAGCCCGATGCGGGACTCGATTCTGGGTCTCTGGGATCATGATCTGAGCTGAAGGCAGTCGCTTAATCAACTGAGCCACCCAGGCGCCCCACACTCATATAGTTTAAATTTTGAGCTGGTAGTGAGAAAAAGTATATAAACATGAGCAAACATAATATCATTTACTGGAAGAATGAGAAGGGGAAAGGCAGGGTGATTTGTCTTGCCTCCAGGCAGGAGAGAGGAAATACAGGAAGTTGACACAATGTAGCATTATATTAACATTTTATTTCCATATTGTTTCACAGAGATTTCATTCACTCATCTAACAAGAATTTATTGGCTACTTATCATATTATAGGAATATAATATTGAAGAGAGGTAATGTCCTTATTCATTTTACCTGAGGAGAAAAAAATTAATGAACAAAAACTGTACAGTAAAAAGTGTTGTAGAGAAGAAATAAAGTAATCCAATAAAGAACGATGCAAAGGGGACTTAACACAGGGTAGTCAAGGTTGGCCTTTCTAGAGCTGGGAGCTGAAATGATGAGAAGCCACCTGCCATGTAAAAACTCTAAGAAGCTTCTCAGTCCAGAGAAAAGCAATACCAAAGGCCTTGAGGAAATAAAAGTTCTGGGCTGTGGAAGAAAAAAAAGGAAGGGACTACTGGGGTTGGGATATACTGATAAAGACTGATAGTAGTCTATAGGAGTAAATAGAGATGAGACCATGTAAGCCCTGAGACTATAAGGTTGTAATAAGAAGTCAGTAGAGGTTTTCAGCAGAAGAGTACCCTAATCTGATTTACATGTGTATTCCTTTCCTACTATATATAACAAAGTACTAAAAACTAAGTGGCTTAAAACTACAGAAAATTTTTCTCTCACAGTTTTAGAAGCTAGAAATCTAAATCAAGGTGTTGGCCATGCAGTGCTCTCTCCAAAAACCTTTAGAGGAGGACCTTCCTGGCATCTTTCAAGCATTTCTGGATAACCCCAGGCATTTCTTGACTTGTTGCAGTGGTTCTCCAATGGTTCTCCAATCTCTGCTTTGATCTTCTTCTGACATTCTCCCTGTGTATCTTATCATCACAGGGCTATCTGCTTATAAGGACATTGGCCTAACAGATCAGGGGCCCCCTCTACTTCAATATGATCTCATCTTAACTAAAGATATCTGCAATGAGTCTACTTCTAAATAAGGTCACATTCTGAGGTACTGGAGATTAGGGCCTTAACATACTGTTTTGGGGATGGCTGACGTATAACGACATGAGTAAGAGATCACTTTGTCCCTTTCAGACAAAAGGAGCTTACAGCAGGAAAGGTAGAAGAGAACCAATTAGGAAGTCATTGCCATAGTTCAGATGAAGATAACTTAGTGTCTTTTTCTAGGTTATTAACAGTGAAGATTGAGAATAGTTATTGTGGAAGGTAACGAACAAGACTTTCTTATGAATTAAATGGGAAGGATAAGCAAATAAAGACTTGATTATAAATCTGGTGTTTTTAATGTTAATAGAAGACATGAATAGTGAAATTAGAAATGTTGGGGAAATAACAAAGAACAAATCTGGGGTCTAAAACGCAGTGTGTGTGTGTGTGTGTGTGTGTCTGTGTGTCTGTGTGTCTGTGTGTGTGATGTGTTAAGGTTAATAGACATGTCAGATCTTCAAATGGTTGTGTTCGATATATGAAGCTCAAAAGAGGAGTCCCATAAATGAATGTTTCCATTACATATTGGTGTATTTGTAACCACAGACTGTATGAGAAAGCACAAGATAGGCCAGATAGGCCTAAGATAGGACTGAGCCCTGAGCCTTGAGGCACTTCAACAATCAAAAAACAAGACATATAAAACTGTTTCTGAGGCATTTCAGAAAAAAATGGAGCTCTTCGTGAATATAGATGCTAAAACAAAATAAAGACATGAAATCTAAATCTGTGAGAATGCTATTTGATGATGGTGGTAGTGGTGGTGATGTGTGTGTGTGTGTGTGTGTGTGTGTGCGCGCGCTAGGAGAGTTGTCTTGAAGATTATTTTCACTGTAAAGCTCATTTCTATACAGACATAAATATACACTTGGTCTAAATGCTACGTATAAATAAAATTCTGTGCAAATGGTTATTTGTTTCTATTGGTAACTGGGCTGGCAGAAGTTAAAGACACTCATCTATAATCCATTCACTGTCTTTATTGGGAAATGGGGGTTTCTGGGGAAAGTCATATGGCATTATCTAATCTCCTTGTAAATATACTCATAAATGTCCTTCCTAGTGGTAGACTAATATTTGCTAGGAGGAAGATTTGTATCAATATAATGCTCTTCCTTTTGGTAAATAAACTCAGAGTCTATGGATTTATGGAAAATGTCACATAAGCTGATATATAAAATGGAGAGATTTCATAAATTCAATCCTCCAGGATGTATCAGGTAATATTTCACATTCTTCATTTCACATTCGCATCTCTTTCAAGGCCAGAGAGTTCATATCTAATGTAAGAAAGGTAGGATTTGGGAAGACACTATAGATATAGTTTTATATGTCTGTCCATTCTCTGTGTTCCTTGTCATTCTGATAGATTGCATATTTGAAATCATTAATAATGCTTGTTATTGGGTAAGATTTATCACTTATGTGAATCTCATTTGCTAAATTTGTCATTTTTGTTAGGTAAGTAATTACTCTCATTCTAATCTTCTCCTGCTTCCTACAAAATGGTTCTCTTGGAGTATTTCTTCACTAAGGCTAAGAAACTCTGGAGCAGAAATGATACGACACCTCAGTGACTGTCACAGGGCTCCTGTGCTCCCTGGCTCCTGCGGCATGGGATCAGAAAAACAAATCAATGAGTTTACATACTTGAGATCATAGGTCTTGAGGAAAAGTTCCACCTCTATTTTCACACTCTTCTCTATTACTTTTAAGTGTAGAAAATCTGTAATACACATTGAAGGGAGGTCAAGTAGAAATTATTACAGTCATAAAATGGTTGGTATCTAAGAAATGAAATGTAAACTATCGGGAAAATTTAAAAGTTATATAATGTTCATTCTCTGGAGGTCCTAGGTAGACAATACTTCCTTGTCCATATATTGAAGACCAATGCCAAAAGAGAAATCTGTTTATCAGTTATTTTTTTTAAAGATTTTATTTATCTATTTGACAGAGAGAAACATAGAGAAGGAGCACAAGTAGAGGGTATAAGAGAGGGAGAAGCAGGCTTCCCGCCTAGCAGGGAGACTGGCGCGGTGCTTGATTCTGGGACTCTGGGATCATGACCTGAGCCAAAGACAGACGCTTAATGACTGAGCCACCCAGGCGCTCCTCTGTTTATCAATTATATGGGCATTCTTCCTTAAATGACTCCATATAAAAGTTGGTATTTTCAAGTCACAAGTACTGATATAAACTAACATATTTATTCATTTCAAAAGTCCTTCCCCTCTTTCTTTTAACTTCCCTCACCTCCTGTTTGGGAAAATGGCCTCAGCAGAACACCAGAGAATAAAAAGAGTCAAATATCACCTTTAGAATATGTAGAAAAAAATTTTTTGCTTTGCCAATAATTCATACATTATTTTAGGCAATGAGTTCATGTAATCATAGCAAAATAAATGGTCATGTCAGTTTTTTCAAAATCGCTTTAGATCTCACCCTCTGCTACTCTTCTCTCTGAGGTGAATAAGATTAGGGGTCTGTGTCTCATCACCTGCTGCCATCTGCCAAGCTCTGAGGTAACTCTAATACTGAATGATCCCTGGCCTTTTTCATCCTTTGCTCTGCTACTTTCCACAAAAGGTTATCACAACTCTTCTTTCCAGGCCAAATCAGTTATCATTTCTCATGGTCTCTTATCACTTCTAAAAGACTTCTGGATGCTTGTCTCTGACTTGATAAATTGATGTACTCTTCTCAAGTCCATTCCGCAGAAGATGCCATGGGGCTCCCTCTCAGTGCTGCTGCACTTATGAAAGCCAGTTCGCTTCTATTATTGCTATAATATGTTGGCAAAGCTACTCTCTACCATGCTTCTGTAAAAGAATTAGGACAGGAGTCATCTCTATACATTAACTCTCTGAAATATATACTCTAGACCAAAATTCCTTCCCAGAGACTTCCAACACTGTTAGATTCTGTTGTATTCTTTCCAACACTGTTTCCAGCTTCTATTGTTTTCATTGATGCCACTTGTAGCCCAGTCATGAAATCTTTACCAAGTCTAGGAAAGAAAATCTAACCCTTAAATTAGCAGATATTCTTCCAAAATCTGATGCTTGGTCTTTTTTTTTTGTTTTTGTTTTTAATTTTTATTTATTTATGAGAGAGAAAGAGAGACAGACAGACAGACAGAGCTTATGAGTGATGGGGGGGATAAAGAGAGAGGGAGTAAGTATCCCTACTGGAACCCAATAAGTGTCTCTATCTCAGGACCCTGAGGCCAAGGCAGATGCTTAACCATCTGAGTCACCCAGGCACCCCTTGGTGTTTGTTTTTAAATAGCTTTGATATTTAGAGTGCAAATCTACTTTGTGAAAATGAAAGATTCTTTCTTTCTTTCTTTCTTTCTTTCTTTCTTTCTTTCTTTCTTTCTTCTCTTTCTCTCTCTCTCTCTCTCTCTCTCTCTCTTTCTTTCTTTCTTTTCAAATTACTATGATTTCCAGAAATTTTGAAAGCCTATTTTAAAACTCAGGAAGTGATAATTCACTGTTTTATGTTCTGGTGTCCTGCTGAGTCCACATTCCCATATAGCTCCAGATGGTTGCAATGGCATGAGAGAGGGAGAAAGAATTATTGGAATGAGTTAGTTTAAGTCAAGTGATGTCCCTCTTCCAGGGTCATTTCTGGCAAAGAGCAGAGATGACTAATTCTCGAGTCTCTCCAAATCCATACATAAAAACAAGTAGAGCAGTGTCTAGGTGTCTCCATCGGTTAAGTTCTTGATTTCAGCTTAAATCATGATCACAGGGTCATAAGATGGATCCCAAGTCAGGCTCTGTGTTCAGTGAGAAGTCTGTTTAAGATTCTCTGATTCTCAGGGTGCCTAGTTGGCTCAGTGGGTTGAGCATCTGTGTTTGGCTCAGGTCATGATCCCAGGGTCCTGAGATTGAGTTTCACATTGGGTTCCTTTGCTGAGTGGGGTCTCTGGTTTTCCCTCTGCCTCTTCCCCCAGCTTGTACACTCTCTCTCTGACAAATAAGATTTAAAAAAAAAAATTCTTCAAAAGATTCCCTGATTCTCTCTCTCCCTTTGCCCCTTCCTCCCCCCCTCAAATAAATAAATCTTTCAATTTAAAAAAAAAGTAGAAGAAATAGATAGCAAAGTAAAAAACTCATGCATAACTCTTAAAACTAAACCCAGTGAAAAGGTATTTTTATGAACTTAAAAATGCAAGTCAAGTAAAAAATAACTGTATGGCATTATAGTTTCTGCAGGAGAAAGCAAATGTTCACGATAGATATGATAGACCTGAGAAAAGAGAGCTCAAAAATAATCAATAGGAACTCACTGAAAATCATGATAAGACAATTTCAGAGCAGCAGACAAAATGGGGAGACATTTTGTCCAATCTAGAAGGGTCAATGAGAGGTGTCTATGGTAAGACTTATGAGGAATTAGAGTAGCCATTCATAAACTTTTGAAACTGAACATGCAGAACTCCTCTCCAGGATAGGACCCTATATTGAAGAGAAAGGGCTAAGAGTAGAATCAAAACTTATTAGAAAAGTAATATTAGAAAATTAAAATCCACATAAAAGTTGGGGGGGTTGGTGATAGAGCCAGGAAATCTTAAAAATTAGATCACTTTGTCTTTGTTCACTACACAAGAAACAAAAGAGGAAGTTCTGTGAAGGAAGCAATGATACCCTATCCCACACTTAGTTCTAAAAGCATAGGAAAAGAGGGGCACCTGTGTAGCTCAGTCTGTTAAGTATCTCCCTTCACTCCGGTCAAGTCATGATCTCAGGGTCCTGGGATCCAGCAGGGCCTGGGGCTCCCTGCTCAGCAGGGAGTCTGCTTCTCTCTCACCCTCTGCCCCTCCCCCTCTGCTCATGCTCTATCTCTCAAGTAAATAAATCTTTTAAAAAATTATGCTTTAGGCTACACAAATATGTGATTGAATATTTGTTTCATATACTCCATTTTACTAAACAGATTGTCTTCATTTTTGCCATACAGGAGATGAGAATTGGAAAGAAAGAAGAGAAGTTAAGAAAACAACACAACAGCTCAACTATATCAAGCTTGAATGCTAACCTGATTCTTCACAGTAAGGAGTAGAATTGTGGAATGCGGAAAAATCTTATTTTTTTCTTAGCTATTTAAAGCTATCAAAAGTTATTCAAAAATTCCTATGTGAAACTACTAAGATATTATATCTCTCTAGAGCCAATACTACTTTAGGAGGTGGGAGTAAACACCTGGAGCTTCCAGATAGTAACCAAATTAAAATGTACAGAACCCTATGCCATCCCATGTGAAAAACTGACATATCTTAGTAGCTTTCTCAAATAGGATGACATCTGCTCATCTTCTCTTTTACTTAGTAAGGTAGCTAAGGTAACTAATATGTCTAACTCTCTTATAATTCATTATGACTTATATATGCCAAATATCAGCAGCCCCAAAATGCAAACTACATAGCTTCAGAGATTTCAGCAAAGACAAAGGCGTTAGCAGGTATAAGAAGATTTTAGGGCTCCAGCTGCTATATCTTGAACTTAAAATAATGACAGCAAATGTGAGCAGGTGGCAGAAGACTTGGGCAGATCTATAGACATCTTAGCAAACAGGCTGCCCTGAGGCAAAGATGTAATTACTTATATGAAAGTCATTTCATTTAGAGATCTTTGAGACATTATGAGATAGAACTGTTTGCTGAATTTAACTGTAAAGAGTTGATCCATTGACATTAAAGGGGCCTTCTGGAGGATCATGAGCACCTCTAAGTTGGCTATCTCAAATTCTATTTGCAAACAGGGAATAGCAGAAGAGCTGACTAAACTTGGATCCCCACATCTTGAACACATGCTCAAGAAGTACCTGGTGCCACAAGGACTAAATCTAGCTCTGGAGGGAATAATGTTATAGAAGGAAAGACCCTTTCAGGGGAGGCAGGTTTCTCAGACTGAAGTAATTCCACAACAGTGAATGGAAACACTGCAGCACATGACCTAAGAATTAATACTTTCTCATGGAAGAAGGGAGTCTTTTTATCTTATACTGTTTACGGTCTACACACAATTCATTACTGATAGGGTAAAGGGGTATAACTGGAAATAAAGGACAGGGAAAAAAAAGCACTTGAATGTAAGTACAGTTACTACAAATTTCTCAATTTGTGAGAAGTCAGCAGTTTCCCAAACGTCTCAATTTTTTTACTCTAAGAGAGTAGATTTGTGGATTTCTACCCCTTGAAAATGTATGAGACTGAAATAAGTTTAAATTCACAGGTCATGAATTTCAGACAAATGGCATAGACCATCTAGCATTCCAGTAAGATAAAAACAGTGGTTTTTTTTCCACCTTTCCTCCTTTATTTAAGTTTATATTATGAAATGTGTGCACTTTTTTGCTTACAAAATTATAACTAGAGTTCTAGGAGCATAATTATAAATTATACTTGACATAATTAGCCTGGGGATTAGAATACATGTTTTCCTAATTTAGGAGTATGGGCTCAGTGCTGGGATATTCTTACACATCTTACTAACTCATTAATTTTTTTCAAAGTAAAACTAAAAAATATGTAAAAAAATATGTAGGGAACCACAAAAGACCCCAAATGGCCAAGATTATCTTAAAAAAGAAAAAAAAAATTGGAGGTATCACAATTTCTGATTTCAAGTTGTACTACAAAGCTACAGTAGTCCAAACAGTAGCAAAATAGAGACATAGATCAATAGAACAAGATAGAAAGCCAGAAACAAACCCACAATTATATAGTCAATTAATCTTTGCAAAGCAGAAAAGAGTATTCAAAGGGGAAAAGAAAAACTCTATTCAACAAATGGAGTAAGGAAAACTGGACAGCTACAAGCAAAAAAGTGAAAATAGACCACTTTCTCACACCATACACAAAAATAAACTAAATGATTAAAGACCTAAATGTGAGACTTGAAACCATAAAAATCCTAGAAGAGAGCACAGGCAATGATTGCTTTGACATCAGTCATAGCAATATTTTTCCTAGGTATGTCTCCTGAGGCAAGGGAAATAAAAGAAATAAAAGAAAAAATAAACTATTGGGACTAAATTCAAATAAAATCTTCTGCGTAATCAACAAAACTAAGAGCACCAGTGTGCCTGGTTGACTTAGTCAGTTGAGTGTCCTGCTCTTGATTACAGCTCAGGTTATGATCCCAGGGTTGTGGAATCCAGCTCCGTGTCAGGGTCTGTACTTTAGCTTGCTCTCTCTCTCTTAAATAAATAAATAAAATCTTTAAAAAAAATCTAAAAGACAACCTACAGAATGGGGAGAATATTTGTAGTGACATATCCAATAAAGGGTTCATCTCCAAAATATGTAAGAACTTATGCAGCTCAATATCCCAAAAAGCAAATAATCCAATAAATAATGGGCAGAAGACATGAACAGACATTTCTCCAAAGAAAACATGTAGGTGGCCAACAGACACATGAAAAAACTAAATATCACTCATCATCAGGGAAATTCTAGTCAAAACTACAATGAGATACCATGTCACACCTGTCAGAATGACTAAAATAAAAAACACAGAAAACAAGTGTTGGCGAAGATGCAGACAAAAAGGAACTGCCATGCACTGTTGATAGGAATGCAAAGTGGGTAGCCATTATGGAAAACAGTATGGAGGGTCTTCAAAAGTTAAAAATAGGGTGCCTGGGTGGCTCAGAGGGTTAAGCCTCTGCCTTCTGCTCAGGTCATGATCTTAGGGTCCTGGGATCGAGTCTTGCATCTCTGCTCAACGGGGAGCCTGCTTCCTCTTCTTTCTCTGCCTGCCTCTCTGCCTAGTTGTGATCTCTCTCTCTGTAAAATACATAAATAAAATATTTAAAAATAAATAAAAATGTAAAAAATAAAAATTGAACTACTTTATGACTCAATAATCACTCTATTAGATAGTTACTCAAAAATATGAAACACTGGTGGCGCCTGGGTGGCTCAGTTGGTAAAGCTGCCTTTGGCTCAGGTCATGATCCCGGAGACCCAGGATCGAGCCCCACATCGAGCTCCCTGCTCAGCAGAAAGCCTGCTTCTCCCTCTCTCACTCCCCCTGCTTGTGTTCCCTCTCTGGCTGTGTTTCTCTCTGTCAGATAAATAAAATCTTAAAAAATATATGAAACACTAATTCAAGAGGATATATGCAACCCCACGTTTACTGCAACATTATTTAACATAGCCAATTTATGGAAGCAGCCCAAGTGCTATTGATAGGTGAATGGATAAAAAAGATGGACGGTGTGTGTGTGTGTGTGTGTGTGTGTGTGTGTGTGTGTGTGTGCATGCACGTGTATTCTTCAGTCATAAAAAATAAATTGCCATTTGTAACAACACAAATGGAACTTGAGAGTATTATTCAATGGGAAATAAATCAGAGAAAGACAAATACAATTTCCTCTTAACCTTCCAGAGAAGTGCCATGAATAGGAATTGGGTGACAAGAAAAATTGTTGCTTGGTATCCACTGTACACTCCTTCTAGTGTGTCTCCCTCTAATGCAGAGACTGGGAGTAAAAGACCGCCTTCCTTAGACATCTTTTTCTCCATGAATATTAAAGTTAACATTTTACTCTTTCATTACTGATTCTTATTACAATTCCCAATTGATTCATAACCTGAAAGAAATGGGTATTGTTTTCTGGACTTTCTCTCATCCTATTATATTTAAAAAAAGAAATATGTGCTGACTGTAGAAAATTGGGAAAATATAAGAAAGTAAATTGTGTTCTTTTTATTTTGAGTTGCTTAGCTTTTCCTCACTAATTGATAGAATACCTGAAAATGTTACAGTTTTCAGTTGTCTGTAAAATATTATTAACTAGCACTGAGTCAAACTGTGATCCCCACTATTCCCATTCAACCTTCACATCATCAAAAGAGTGAGCTTTCTGAAGTTTAAATTTAATTATATTAATCCTCTGTTTGAAATCCTCCATTTAAGGTATGATAAAGTTGAAATTCCTTATTCAAATAAGGTTCTTATTTTTCTGGTCATTGCCTACTATTTCAACCTTTCATCTAACATTGGTTCCCCTGGGTACTCCTCCATTCCTCTTGAACTCCTCAAAGACATTCTCCACACAATGCAACAGGAATTTGCACATGATCATTTCTGAGTCCTGCAAAACACCCCATAGAGTCTCGTGCCCCACCATTTAGCACACAGAATGCAAGCTCACTAATACAGCTCTCAAGATCATCCATGATATGACTTTATCCCAGCTCTGCAGTCCCATTTTCTGCCCTAATCAACTCTACACTTCATGCTCTAACAATATGAAATTGTGTGTAGAGTTCCCCAGGGACAAAATATAATTCCTAATGTCTGAGTCTCTGATCATACATGATTTTGTTTTTGAAATGTCATTCCTTTCTCTTTCAACAGACTCTTTCCCAATTTTTTTAGTTTCAATTCAGATGTCTTTCCATCCCAAACTGTAAGTAAGACAAGTCAGAAGGCTCTTACTACATGAAGCTATAATATCCTATGAAGACATTTATGATAGCACTTTCCACATTATTTATAATTATCTGATTCTGTGAATTTCTCCCACTAGATTCAAGCTCCTTGATGACTATTACTTAATTATATGATTAGTTCCCTAATGCATAAAGAATTCAATAATTATATATTGGATTGAAAAGTGAATAAATGAAATAATCCTTTCTCTGTTAGTAGTTAGACAGAATTACTGGAAAATCCTTAAATGTTTGATTTAAACTGTTACAGTGTACATTAATATAGCATTTTTGGATGACAGTACCTTTCATATTTAACACATAATAACATCTTTTCCTAGTAAGTCAACTTTTAGAAAAATATCCTAAAATGTTATAATAATATATTATTACATTATTTCATAATAATAAAAATAACTAAGTCATACCTCCAAGATACCTATAGATATTTATGTCATACCTAAAAAGGTAATTAGTGATTTTAATGGTAAGTAAATTATAAACCATTATGATGGTTAATTTTATGTCATCTTGGTTAAGCCATGGTACACAGTTTTTAGTCAAACACTAGGTGTTTCTGTGAAGATATTTTTCAGATGTAATTAACATTTAAATCAGGAGACTCTAAATAGATAGATTACCCTCCCTAAGGTGGGTGGGTCTCATCTCATCAGTTGAAGACATTAAGAGAAAATACTGACGTGTCTTGAGAGAAGAAATTCTATTCAAGACTGCTTTCATCCAAGACTGCAACATCAACTCTACCCTGGGTCTTGAGTCTGCAGGCTTGCCCTACAGGTTTCAGACTCACTAGCCCCCACACTCACATGAGGCAATTCCTTAACTAAATAAAGCACTCTCCCTTTCTAGAAGGAGAGAGGAAGAGAGAGATAGGTAAGTATACATATTTGTAGACATATACACACCTTATTGGTTATGTCCTTTGGGAGAAACATGATTAATAAAACCACCTAAAGGAAAATGAACAAAGAAATGTTTGAGGGGCACCTGGGTGCCTCAGTGGGTAAAGCCTCTGACTTCAACTCAGGTCATGATCTCAGAGTCCTGGGATAGAGCCCCACACTGCACTCGTTGCTTGCCCTTCTCTTTCTGCCTGCCTCTCTGTCTACCTGTGATCTCTCTCTCTGTCAAATAAATAAATAAATAGAATCTTTAAAAAAAAGGAAATATTTGAGTAAATTATATACCCCCCACCCAAAACCTTCACATCATTTTTTTTAAGATTTTATTTATTTACAAACATAGCTAGAGAGGGAAAACAAACAGGGTGAATGAGAGAGGGAGAAGCAGGTTTCCCGTCGAGCAGAGATCTAGACCTGGGGCTCAATTCCAGGACTCTGGGATCATGACCTGAGCCTAAGGCAGATGCTTAACAACTGAGCCACCCAGGTGCCCCAAAACCTTCACACTATTATGCTATTGCCAAAAATAATGAGGCAGCTCTTTATGTATTAAGATGGAAACTGAGTCATTAAAAACTTTTTGATGTGCAGCACCATTGATACTTTAAAAATTCACTCATGTGTGTTAGATATATAAGTATCAATTTGACAATAAAGATTGATTTTGAGTAAGAAGTTGTAACTGTTACTGTCTTTTTTCTTGTCAGTATATTTTTAATTATTCTCAATGACTTTCTACTATTATTAGAAAATAATAAAATCACTTTTTAGAAGTATAAAATATTTCATGCTTGTTCTTACATACCTCTTATTTTATAATTTTCTTTTACTGGCATAACTGTCACTCCTTTCCCCTCTTCATTTGTCTTGACAACACATAACCATATTCCAATAACTCAGTTCATGAATCACATGTTCTCAGAAACCTTTTCTGATTCACTGTTTCCAAGAAGAGTTGCTTATTATTTTCTCTGAGTCACTATTCAACCCTGGACAAATTTATATCCTATCCAACATAATATATATATGAACTATTTCTGTCTTCTGCATTCTTATTTTTGTGATAATGCATTAGTTCAACAAAGGCATGAAAAGTACGTGTCAGACACACTTCTAGGTAAAGGAACTAGAGCAGTTAACAAAATCACAGAATCTGTGTCCTCACACAGTTTACTTTCTAGTAAGAGGAGTGGCAATATTAAACAAATAAGAAAATTACATTTAATTTTGAATCTCATGTCTTCACACTCTCTAACTTACTCTTTCTTCTTGTATTCATCTATATTTCAAGGTTCTTCCACTTATTTTTTTAATATTTCCTGGATCATTGTCACACTCTTCCACACACCAAAATTTTAGTTCTGGAGCCTCTCTCCCTGTATTACCTATCTGTTGAGGTCATATTCCCCCCGCTCCTTAGACGATCTTATTAATAACTGCAATCCCTTCATAAACTTAGTTTTGGACTTTCAGCTACCTAGCTACCACTCCCTATTTTTTGGTTAATCCCCTGTAGTTCCATATTCTACCAAATCTTTGATTTCACCCAAAACTAGGGTATGCCGATTGTTTTTTTAAGATTTTATTTATTCATTTATTTGAAACAGGGAGAGAGGGTGACAGTAAGAGCGGGTGGCAGGGTCAAAGGTAGAGGGAAAGGCAGACTCCCTTCTAAGCAGGGAGCCTGACATGGGGCTCTATCAGAGGATCCTGAGATCATGACCTGAGCCAAAGGCAGATGCTTGACTGACTAAGATACCCATGCATCACTATGGTACACTGATTTTTTTATCAACTTCTATTGTCCCTTAAAACTCTTATTCTCTCATTTCCTTCCTTTAACAATTATAATGTTTTGCATGTACCAGCAACATCTTTGTTCTCCTTCCTTTTTTTTTTTTGACATACTTGCTTGATTAAAGCAGAAGCCTGGGTAAACTCAACAGTAAAGCTATCTCAAGCCAGTATCCTCAGAATTGAATGTATCTGAGGAAGACAAATAACCCCCTCAAAACAAAAACAAAAACAAAACAACAACAACAATAAAAGTGCTGGCTATTTTAAGTTTATGTCATTATCAATAACCTCAAGTGTTCCTTAATACTGCCTGGAAAAAAAGAATTCCTATCTTATTCTTCCACTTGAGTACTCCATACCTATTTCTCCACCAGGGTCATTCATTTCTCATCATCAGTTCTGAACTTAGTTCAAATTTTACAAGGGACATACTCAATCAAAACCTCTTCCCCATACACCCACATATATCCATGCATCTATGACTGTAGTTTACCATATATTCACATGGAGGGCCCACTTATGATCCACTTTTCCACTAGGTTTAATTCTCTTCTACCTCAAGAACATTGCAGCAGAAATTCTCCCACATTCTGCATCTCCAATTTCCCTTGGTGCTTGATTACTCCTATCAAGCGATTTAATTTTGAATTTCAATATATCTATATACATCTATCAATATACAAATGTGATGTCGATTATCTTACCTTAATAAGAATCTCTCTCAGCTCCCACTTGAACCTCTACTTCTATCCCATTTTATTATTATTATTATAGTAAACTTCTCAAAGAGGTATCTCTAATTTTCTTCTCCTAGTCTCTCTTATTAAACCCATTTCAATTAGAAGTTTGCCCTCACCACTCTAACAAAAACTACATTTAAAATGTGACCAACATGGGGCACCCGGGTAGCTCAGTTAATTAAGTGACCAACTCTTGATTTTGGCTCAGGTGATGATCTCAGGGTACTGGGATTGCACCCTAGATGGAGCCCATATGGGGCTCCCCACTTAACAGGGAGTCTACTTGAGATTCTCTTCCCCTTCCTCTGCCCCTCCCCAAGCTGGCATTCTCTTTCTCAAATAAATAAATACATAAATTTTTAAAATGTGCCCAACATTATTTATGTTGTAAAATCCTGAGGTCAGTTATTTACATTCGTTTTAGCAACAACATCTGATCCAGCTCAACATTGTCTCCTCCTTTCAAACTTTCTTCACTTAGCTACTAAAAATTCAAAGTCACCTCCTTTCATTCGTATGAGTTCGTGCACTTTCTCATTTTCCTCAACCAACTCCTCCTTTTTCCTTATCTCTAAATATTAGTATATACATATAATATTATATTATCTAGATATATTGGTATCTAGATAGAGTGATTGTTTTTCTAAACATATTCTCCAGATAATCCCATGTTTTAACTACCACCTAACAAATTTATATCTCCATCATATATCTCACCTTACAACCTTATGGACATATGACCAAGTATCTATTTGACACCTCCACATGTCTACCAAAGAGGTGTCTTAATTTTCACACACCTAAAACTAAACTGCCAGGGTGCCTGGGTGGCTCAATTGTTAAGTGTCTGCCTTCAGCTCAGGTCATAGTCCCAGGGTCCTGGGATCGAGTCCCACATCCGGCTCTCTGCTCTGTGGGGAACCTGCTTCTCCATGTCCTCTGTCTACCGCTCTGCCTGCTTGTGCTCTATCTCTCTCTGTCAAACAAATAAATAAAACCTTTTTATAAAAAAATAAGAAATTAAACTGCCTGTAACAAGTAACCACCCTCTGCCAATAGTTAACATGGACTGAGACCGGACTGTATTTCCAACTGAATATTGAAGCTGTGACCAAGGTGTAGGTGATGTTAAGAAAGAAAAATAAATGGGTGCCTGGGTGGCTGAGTGGGTTAAAGCCTCTGCCTTCAGCTTGGGTCATGATCTCAGGGTCCTGGGATGGAGGCCCATGTCGGGCTCTCTGCTCAGTGGGGAGCTTCCTCCTCTCTCTCTCTGCCTGCCTCTCTGACTACTTGTGATCTCTTTCTCTGTCAAATAAATAAATAAAATCTTTATTAAAAAAAAGAAAGAAAAAATAAATAAAATATCTACCATGGTCAAATTACTACAGTGGCTAGAGACTAGAGTTAAATCACATCCACGACAATTCAAATGCAAGCACTATGCAAACGCTAGGCAAGCCCTCCATGGAGCAGCTCTCTGTAAATGTTGTACAGTACTTTCAGGAAGTAAGCTATAGATCTTGCACTGTGTTTATACAAACGTAGCAGATGGTTATGCAAATGACGTACATGTACTAAATCTTAGTGTAAATTTAATTAATTATCAACTTATGAGATGGAATAATTTCAAGATGCTTTCCATTTAAAGACAGTTTGAAAGGAAATCTCAAACATTCCAGTAAAATCAAAGTGGTTGTAGGTTAATGGGCATTATGAAGACTTAGCATAGTTTCTTAAGGCATTTTATTTATTATAGCCATAATTAAGTCTAAAGTGCTGACATATTTTCCTGAATCTAAACCATATTCAAATCCCAGGAGGGTAGGCAAATACATCAAACATATTCACAGTGCAGTAGGATTATTCTTTAACTGTTTATTTCTAGATCTTGTTTACTAGCATCACACAGGTATTGAACAATGGAACAGGGCTGAACTTAGTTCAAATTCCCTAAAGCATTCAGCTGTTGGAGGGACATAAAAATGAGAACAACTGGTTAGTGCAGTAACTTGGATTTCCATAGTGACAGAGAAAACTTTTTAAATCCTTGTCTTTAGTTTTATGAGCTTGAGTTTTTTTGTTGTTTCTTTGAAGCAGAATGAAATTTCAAAATCTACTGAACAAAGGTTTCAGCACAGGTGAGTTCTTATCTATCAGCACCACTCTCAGAGTGGTTCACAGGAGTCCCTTAGCCTCCTTTGATCTCAGTTTTTCATCTCTAAAATGAGGAAGAGAATTAGATAACTGTTTAGTAGAGCACAATGCTTTAAAAATATATTATTTACATGGCTAGTATCTTTTTCAACTGTAAGGTTATACAAACTGGTTTTTCTTATTACTTGCATGTTTTGATCTGCATTAACACAAAGGGAGACAATATGTCTTCACTTTCAAGAAATAGCAAAGCTATAATATTAGATTATTATCATATTAAAGAAGACAAAAAGCTGTGATAGTTCAAAACAATTTAACAGCCAGCAAATATTATAAACTAGAGCAAATAGGATGATATGCCACTTTAAAATTTAAACAATGAACTTTCTATATATGAGTCATCAGGGTTACAATTTCTATGCACTATAAACATAAAATTTTTATTGTAGCACTTTGAAAATAAAATAGAGGCAATTTTTCATTTCTTAACTTAGGAAAAAAGTACAAAATACATCTCTTTATGAGCATTCAATCTGCCATTTTTTAAAGTTCAGTGATATTAAATGTTGATGTGTACATTACTTTGCCATTCCCTCCAGTATGTAGCAAAAAAGGCAAGATGATTATACTGTCTCTGTTTGAAATTAGAAAACATGTACTTCTGGCTTGCTATCAAAGTTGATCCTACTTTCACTTAATAAAATCATTGGGTAAAATAGCCAAGGAAAAGGAGGTATAAAAGTAAAGGATCAATTAGTGTTGTGAGTGAAAATAATACTTAGAAGAGAAGATAAAAGGAAAATGCTATGAAAAAAAGACTGAAATGGAGGTAATAAGCTATAGGCAAAGAGAAAGAGATCATGAGAGTGAGGAGCAATGGAAAGAGAAAGAATGTAAGGAGAAAACAAAACAAAATATAGGGAGAAAAAAATAAACATGGTGAAAAAGGAAAAGTATTTTCTAACTCGGTCAAACATAATTTTTCTGACAAGTTATTAATTTTTTCAAGTATTACACAGTTGCTATATATGGTTATAAATCCCTCAATTTTGTTTAATGGGAGTCTAGATGGATTAATTGGCCAATAGGTCTCCTAGAAAAGGAAAATAAGGAAAATTTAATCCTTACAAATAATCTGTTTTTAGTTTTTGCCCCATTTTTGATAGATATTCTTAAATGATTGAAATTTTTGCTCCTACTGGCATTAAGTGGAAGCACTGACAGAAATGGCAAGACTTCATATTGTAGATTAAGTTGTAATATTACTAAAAAATGATGCAGTTTCAGGATCAGTATAGTAAGCCAAAACATGAACCTTTCTGTACAGATCCAAAAGAAAACAAAAGTCATTTTTGTCTTAAGGCAAAAGAATGTGAGTGCATGAGATAACTTTTAACTGCATTCAAGCTCTTCTAAGGAGAAATGATACTGCTTTCAAAAATTTAGTATATAGGGGCGCCTGGGTGGCTCAGTTGGTTAGGCGACTGCCTTTGGCTCAGGTCATGATCCTAGAGAACAGGGATCGAGTCCCACATCAGGCTCCCTGCTCGGCGGGAAGCCTGCTTCTCCCTCTCTCACTCCCCCTGCTTGTGTTCCCTCTCTGGCTGTGTTTCTTTCTGTCAAGTAAATAAAATCTTAAAAAAAAAAAAAAGAAAAAAGATATCTTTTGAGAAAGCTTGCAGTTCTAATTCAGATTTTGACAGATTCTATAAATATTATTTATATATCAAAATATATATTATATATAATATATATTGTGTAAACTATATAAATTTGTTTTATTATAATATTTGTATTTGATATTAGTACTTAGAAATATGTACTTAGAAATAAAGTACTTAGAAATATCATGCTGAAATATCTCAACATCTATGACAGTATATTTTGCAGATAATAATGAAAATATCTTTCCCAATCTTGATGTAATAATCTAATGTCTAAAAAAGCTATGAAGTGTGTATTTTAAATTCTTACAATGAAAATTTAAAGTGAGAGGAGCCCTGAGGAAATGTATAGTAATATTCTTCTTCATCTATTTTTGAAAGCTAGACATGTGTTACTAGGATAGATGGAAAGGATTAGGGCATTTCAGAATCTGTATCTCCCCCCCCCCAAAAAAAAAGCAGGAAAGAAAATTTGATAACTCTTCTAAAAAAATCTAATAGTTTACTTAAGTTGATTTTGAAATTTAAGTGTTTTACTTTTGATATAGTCATAAAGTAAAAAAAAAAAGTAAAAAAAAAAAGAGAGAGAGAGAGAGAGAGAGAGAACCAAAGTGTTTCAGGCAGTTAGCGGAGCCCTCTAGTTCCCAAATTGAAGCAACAATGAAGCTCCAGCAAATATTGTGATTCCATACCAATGTCAGCACATGCAAATTCCTGCCTGAGGATATGTAAACCCCTTCCTCTCAAAGCCTGCCTTATTAAGACCTCCTCTAATTGATCAAATAAAGACATAATGTATTGTGTTTCCTAATTTTATTTCCAGTGAATAAATAAACCATTAAACAACTCCCTGAATGATTAATATATAACTACAAAATGTTACACTGAAGTATTATGGCTTTCACATATGATTTTGATTCATAATCTGATACATATAAATCCTCCTGAGTGCTAATAATAAAAGATCTGTGGTATAATGGCTTGAAAATGCCTATAATATATGTTATGAATATTTTGACCAGCTTATGTGCATTTAAAATGAATTAGTTTAAATGTAGGAGAAGGAAGTAAATGGGAAGTAGGGTAATTCAGGGAGAGAAATGAAACAAGAGAGACTTTGGACACAGAAACAAACAGAGGGACTTGGAGGGAGGAGGTGGGGGCATGGAAGAGCCTGGTGGTGGGTACTGAGGGCAGCTATTGCAAGGAGCACTGGGTGTGGGGAATGGGCAATGTATCTTGGAACACTGAAAAAAAAAAGAAAAATTAAATTAAAAAAAAAAAAGAATTTTTGGTTTTGGCAAAGCCCTCCCCCCAAAAATATGAATTAGTTTGCCAATTATCAAGAGATATCTGAAAGTTCCTAAAAACTAATTTTACAGATGAATTTGTTTATGTAATTAATTATATAAAATATAAAGGAATATTTGTGTTCTGTTAATGAAATGAATTGTAAACATAAAAAAAATATCCCGGCTATAAAAGTGTTGAATGTATACACTCATACACACACACACACACACACACACACACACACACACACACTTTTTTGAAGCAGAGTCACTCATTTTCGGTTTTTGCAAGCTTGTGCATATGTAAATTTTAAAGAAATACAGTCCACTGAATTTTAAATGCCCTCATTTCTGGCAAGTATATATGCTTCCTGTTACATATTTTGGTTATATTTATATATATTAAAGAAGACCTAATTCAAGACTTTAATATTAAAGACTTAATTGACATAATTTAACCTTTTCATTTTCCTAGATAGAATTTTCTCCATTTTAGGAATATGTTATTTACCAACTTAAAACTTAGATTTTACCTTTGTGGATTTTTCCAGTATCATCTTCTATGTTTCTTCACATCTTCCCCAGAACAGTTTCAGTTTTATTACTGCATCAGTCAGCTTGATGTGTCATAATAAAACACCAAGATGGGATGGCTTAAACAACAAAAATTTAGTTTCTCAAAGTTATAAGGGTTGGAAGTCCACAATCAAGGTACTAGCAATATTGGTTCCTCTAAGATTTCTCATCCTGGCTTACAGATGCTGCCTTCTTGTCGGGGCCTCATGTGATCTTTCCTTCATGCACATGCACTGTGAGATCTCAGATGTGTCTTCCTCTCCTTAGAAGTACAATGGTCCTCTCTGATTAGACCCCATGTCTTATGATCTAATTTAATCTTAATTACTTTATTAAAGTCTCTATTTCCAAATACAGTTGACATTGTGGTTTAGTATTTCACCATACAAATTTCAGAGGACACAATTCAGTCTGTAACAATCCCCAATGCTTCTTTTCTTTTCATCTTCTTAACTCTTTGTCCTAAGGTTTCACAGAGCTTCAATCTAATGTCTTTGGATAAAAAGATGTCATATCAAAATATATGAGAAATAAGAAAAAATAAGAAAAAAAATAAGAACTTATCCTAAGTTCAATGAGTATCTGGAGTACATCTACTTCCAAGGGTAAAAGATAAAACTTATGAAGTCAATTTATGTTTTACAACTTTAAGAAAAGTTATTAAATTGGTGATATCAGTATTTTCATAAAGGTTTCATATAATATCATAAAAGCTATGTTTCTTCCACATCAAAGTATGTCCTGAAATTATGAAAGGACTCTGACATTATATTTTCTATTTCTCAAAGATAAATGCCCCCCAAAAATACATACTGCACACAAAATATATTGACAAAAGGAAGAAAAGATATTCCTTCACAAATTTGTGTTTGATAGTTCTCAGGATCCAAGAACTCAATAAACTAAATATTATATCTTAACTTGTCATGTGAAGCACTTCAAATCCTTTGGGCAAAATGTGATATATACACATACATTGTGAAATATATACACATATATATACACATAAAAATAAATGTATGACAACTAACTATATGACCCTGGAGAAGGTATTAAATTTGCTATAACAAATTTTCTCTCATTTACATTTCTTTTTATAAGTCATTTACTTGATGTTACTTTGGTCAACTTGCCATTTTTAAAGACCTGCAAATCATTTCCCTTATTAAGACTTTTCAGCTTTTATCGCTAGTGTTTTTGAAGGTATAACATCTACAGAGAGTAGACACATAATAGATAATATCTATATATGCATTTAGCCTTTGCAAGATTTCCATGAATTATATGTTTTTACTACTTTCCTTTTTTGAATGAGAATACAAGTTCAGAATATTTAAGTAATGTTCCCTAATGCTACCTAACTAAAAACAGTAACACAGGCAATTAAATTATATGAGTCCAGAGACAGAGTGCATACTTCTTGAATCTGATCTCACAATCCTTGCACCTACTTTTTCCCTAGAGTTGTTACAGAAAACACCTGTGTGTAGGAGCGACCTGTAAGAACCCAGCCACAGCTGCACAGATGTTTCTTGCTTTCTGATCCAAGGATTCTGTCATTGATATCAAGAAGCCTATGGGAATTCATTCAGATTAATGAATGTGAAAAGTAAGTGACATGACCGACAACAATACCATAAAAAATGAGAGGGAGGAATTGAGAAAACTGTCTCAAGGCATCTGCACTACCTGTGCAGCAGTATAGTGTTATTTACAGATGGATTCATATTAGTTAAAAAAGGACATTTCAAGGGGTGCCTGGGTAGCTCAGTTGGTTAAGTGATTGCCTTCGGCTCAGGTCATGATCCCGGAGAGCCAGGATCGAGCCCTGCATGGGGCTCCCTGCTCGGCGGGAAGCCTGCTTCTCCCTCTCTCGCTCCCCTTACTTGTGTTCCCTCTCTGGCTGTGTTTCTCTCTGTCAAATAAATAAATAAAATCTTTAAAAAAATTTTTTTAAAAAGTACATTTCAATATCTAGGGCAAGCACCATATTTTTTTTAAAGAAGCGTAATTGATATGGTAAGAAATTAGATAAAATGAAATCATAAAAAGGATCAGGTAATAACAGAGAAGGTAGAAAGAGCGAGCTAGAGAAACAAAGAGCTTACATAAGAGAAAACAGTTAAAGCCAACTTTAGAACAAGGGAAATAATCAGGGATAACAAGAAGCATTATGTAATGACAAAGAGGGTAGTACTCAAAGAAGACAGCAATCCCAACAGTGTTAAACACCTAACAATAGAACATCCAGATACAAGAAGAAAACCAGATAGCAATGCAAGGAGAAATAGACAAATCCACTGGTATTTTCAGAGTTTAATAGCTCTCTTTAAGTAGTCAATAAATAGAATAGGTAGAAATGGATAAATATAGATGACCTGAGCATCTTATAAATCATCTTAATCTGATTGACATTTATAGAACATGCCATCCAAGAACGGCAGAATACAGTCTTCTCATGCTCACCTAGAACATTTATCAGGATAGACTCCTTTTTTGGCCATAAAACATATCTAAAAAAATTCAAAACAACTGAAATTATATGAGGCATTTTCTCAAACCACAATGGATTCAAAATAAAAGTTCATAACAGAAAAAGAGAAGAATTCCAAATAATTTATGTAGATATTCTAATCTCAAGGAGGTGGAATATAACTCCCTCACTCCTTAAGTGGGGATGCCCATAGTCCCTCCCAAAAAATTAAGAAAGTAAAGAGGAGTTAAACTAACTTTTTAATATGTAAATCTGAAAAACATGACCTCAGCTAGGTGGTCAAAGTTAACATCAACTACGGTAGTCATGTTAATAGTATGTAGCCTTGATGTGATGTCATTAGAATGGCACTTTTCCTCTTTGATCTTACTCTCCAAGACATAAACCCCAAGCTAATCAGGAGAAAAACATCAGGCAAATACTAAATGAGAAATATTCTACAAAATACCTGGCCAGTAAACCTCAAAAATGTCAAGAGCATTAAAAAAAAAAAAAGAACTGAGAAACTGTCACAGCCAAAAGGAGCCTCAGAAGACATGACTATTAAATTTAATGTGATATTCTGGATGAGATTCTAAAACAGGAAGAGGGTCTTAGGTAGGAACTAAGGAAATCTGAATAAAGTGTGGATTATACATAATAACAGATCAATATCAATATTCATTAATTGTGAGAAATAGCATACTGACACAAAATGTTAATATTAAGCAGAAATGATTATGGTTATTTATAGAAACTCTCTGCACTATTGTAATCACTGTTCTGTAAATCTAAAACTTATAAAACAAAATGCTTATTTTAAAAAATGAGTCAATACACCTGAAATTTACCTAATGGTATATACCAATTTTACCTCATTTTTTTAAAAGAATCATAACAATGACATTAAGAACTAAAGTGTCACCTACCAATAGAACCTACTCCTCAAAAGTGTTGTTTAGTGAGTTCAGGCTTTGATGTGTCTTCAGGTGTTTCAAAACCACCCATATAATGATGTTTTATTTTATGTTTATTAAGACAATGTATCAATAATTGCTCTGTGAAGGGCCCACAGTCCATCGAGGTATTACAAATGCACATAGATCTACTACAAGTAGTTAAGTGTTTACAAAATCATTGGAAAGGACAAACTATCCAAATAGTTTCTGCTATTTGAGTTTTGAGTCACATCGTTGCAGCTGTAATCTGCTGGTCGGGTTAGTGCTGTTACCCCCATTAACATAACTGCTCAACACAGCTTCCTCCCACCAGAGAGTTAGTAACTAGATAGTGGATTGTGGAGCCCACTGTGGCTCATGCTTACCAGAGCTTGCTTCTCACTCGTGGCACTGCAAAATACTGCGGTTATCCTCCCTGCTGCCTTCTAAATCAAACATGAGTGAAATTTGTTTCCCAGCCATAATTTACATATAGATCATTAGCATTAATTGTTGAGCTAAAGTTAACTTATCTTTGCTCTGTTTTAAATAAACTTTATAACAATATTAAAAATAAATAAACATTATTGTTAGAGCAGTTTTAGGTTCACAGCAAAACTGAGTGAATATTATAATTTCAATATATCCCCAACCTTGACACATGCATAAGCTCTCTGGTTATAAACATAACCACATCAGAGTAGTACATTTGCTGTAATTGATGAGGATTTAAATATTATTATTACCCCCAAATCCATAGTTTTACATTAGGGTTCACTTTTGGTATTATACATTCTATGGGTTTTGCCAAATGTATAATAATATGTATCCACCATTACATGTCACAGAGGATATTTCACTGCTGCAAAAGTATAATAATATGTATCCACCATTACATGTCACAGAGGATATTTCACTGCTGCAAAAGTCTGTGCTCAGACTATTCATCTCTCTCTTCTCCTGCTTTTAGATTGTTAAGTTCTTTAAAGAAATAAAAATTAACACCAATTCTTATCAAATTCTTCCAAAATATTTTTTTAAAATATTGACAGAGAGAAACACAGCCAGAGAGGGAACACAAGCAGGGGGAGTGAGAGGGAAAAGTAGGCTTCCTGCCGAGCAGGGAGCCTGATGTGGGACTCGATCCCGGGTCTCTGGGATCATGACCTGAGCCGAAGGCAGTCGCCCAACCAACTGAGCCACCCTGGTGCCCCAAATTCTTCCAAAATATTAAAGAGGAGACAATACTACAAACTCATTTTTTTGAGGTCACCATTCTGCTATATACAAAGCCAGAAAAAGGCACAAGAAAAGAAAATTATGGGGCAAAATTCACAATGAACATAGATGCAAATATCCTTAACAAAATATTAGCCAACTGAATTTAAGACCACATCAAAAGGATTATACATCACAGTCAAAAGAGATTGAGCCCCAGGATGCAAGGATGGTTCAATATATACAAATCAATCAAAGTTATATACTACATTAACAAAATGAAGGATAAAAATCGTGTGATCATTTTAGTAGGTGCAGGAAAGCATTTGCCAAAATTCAACATACTTTCATGATAAAGACTCTCAATAAATTAGGTAGAGAAATAATGTACCTTAACATAATAAAGGTCATATATGACAAGCCCATAGCTCATGTAGCACTTAATGGTGAAAAGCTGAAAGTTTTCCTCTAATGGATCAGGAACAAGACAAAGATTTCCACTTTTCCTAATCCTTTTATTATTATTATTGTTATTATTATTATTATTATTATTATTATTATTATTTTGATTTTTCAGCCTTCCAAGATTCATTGTTTGTGCCCCACACCCAGTGCTCCATGCAATAGGTGCCCTCAATACCCACCACCAGGCTCACGCATCCCCTACCCTCTCTCCTCCAACACCCTCAGTTTGTTTCTGAGTCCAAAGTCTCTCATGTTTCATCTTCCTCCTCAGTTTACCCCAGTTTCCATTTCCTTTCCTTCTCCTACTGTCCCTCATATTACTTTTTATGCTCTACAAGTAGGTGAAACCATGATACTTGACTTTCTCTGCTTGGCTCAATTCACTCAGCATAACCTCCTCCAATCTGGTCCATGCTGTTACAGTTGGATATTCATTCTTTCTGATGGAGGCATAATATTCCATTGTATATATGTACCATATCTTCTTAATTCATTTGTCTGCTGAAGGGCACCTTGGCTCTTTCCACAGTTTGGCGATTGTGGCCATTGCTGCAATGAATATTGGGGTACATATGGCCCTTCTTTTCACTACATCTGCATCTTTGGAGTAAATGCCCAGTAGTGCAATTGCAGGGTCATAGGGTAGCTATATTTTTAATTTTTTAAGGAAATTCCACACTGTTTTCCAAAGTGGCTGCACCAACTTGCATTCCCACCAACAGTGTAAGAGGGTTCCTCTGTTTCTTTTCAACATAATACTAGAAGTCCTAGCTGTAGCAATTAAACAAGAAAAGGGACACAAAAAAAAGAAAAAAAGAAAAGAAAAGAAAAGGGACATCAAGGTATCCAAGTGAGAGAGGAAGAAGTAAAATTACCTTATTCACAGATGACATGATCTTATATATAAAAAAGACCCTAAAGACTTCACTAAAAATTGCTAAGGAACTAATCAACAAATTCAGTAAAGTTTCAGGATGCAAAATCAACATACAGCAATCAGATGCATTTCTAAACTAACAAAAAACTATCTGAAAGAGAAATTAAGAAAGAAATACCATTTATAACATCAAAAAGAAAAACAAACCAACAAAAAAGAAACTTAGGAATAAATTCAAGCAGGGAGACCTACACAATAAAAACTATAAGACATTGATGAAAGAGACTGAAGAATATATAGATAAAAGGAAAGATATTTGTGTTCTTGGAAGGGAAGAAATAATGTCTAAATGTCCATACTAACCAAAGTGATCTACAGATTCAACATAATTGCTACCAAAATTCTGATGGCATTTTCCCCAGAAACAGAAAAAAAAAATAACAAAACTATCTTAAACCTTGTTTGGAACCATAGAAGATCCCAAACAGCTGAAACAGTCCCAGAAAGAAGAACAAACCTGGAAGCATTACAACTCCTGATTGCAAGCTACAGTACAAAGCTGTAAAATAAAAACAGTATGATGCTGACATAAAAACAGGCACATAGACCAACAGGTCAGAATAGACAACTCAGATACATATCCAGATAGAGAGTCAACTAGGTTTTAACAAAGGGTCCAAAAGCACGAGATGGGCAAAGGATAGTCTCTTCATTAAATGGTGTTAGGAAAACTGGCTATTAACAAAAGAGTGAATTGGACTCCTATTTTCCAAAAATTAAATCTAAATGGATCAAAGAGTTAAGTGTAAGACCTGAAACCATAAAACTGGAAGAAAACAGGGGAAAAATGGTCTTTGGCATTTGTCTTGACAATGATTTCATGGATATGACACCAAAGAATGGCAACAAAACTAAAATAAACAAGTGGGACTATATCAAACTAAAAAGCTTTTACACCAGCAAAGGAAACAATCAATAAAGTGAAAAGGCAACCTGTAAAATAATAGTAAATATTTGTAAAGCATGTATCTGATAAAGGTTAATATCCACAATATAAAAGAATTCATACACCTCAATAATAAAAAAGCAAATAATCCAATTAAAAATGGGTAAAGGAACTGAATAGACATTTTCCCAAAGACAATGAAATAGACAATAGATGTATGAAAAGGAGCTCAACATCACTAGTCCTCAGAGAAATAAGATCATGATGAGATATTATCTCACACTTGTTAGGGTGGCTGCTGTCAAAACGGTATGAGATAAATGTTGGTAAGGATGTGGAGGAAGGGTACCCTTATTCATTCTTTGTGAGAGTGTAAATTGGTATAGCCATTATAGTAAACAATATAGCAATTCCTCAAAAAATTAAAAGTAGAGCTATCATATGATTGAGCAATTCTACTACTGGGTACGTGTCTGAAGGAAATGAAAGCAGTATCTCAAAGAGATATCTGAATATCCATGTTCAACACAGCATGGAAACCATGCAAATGTCCTTTGACATATGAATGGGTAAAGAAAATGTATTTTATATGTATTGTAGTCATCCCTTATCCATGTTGGATATATTCCAAGACCTCTTGTAGATGCCTGAAATGACAGTACCAAACGTTTTATATTTTATGTTTTTTTTTCCTATATATGTGTACCTATGATAAAGTTTAACATAAATTAAGGACAGTAAGAGATTTACAATAATAATAATAAAATAGAATAATTATAACAATATACTCTAATAAAAATTATGTGAATATGTTCTCTCTGAGAAATACCTTATTTTACTGCACTCACCCACTCTCTTTTTGTGATGATGTGAGATGATATAGTGCCTACATAATGAGATGGCATGAGGTAAATGACATAAGCATTAGAATTTAGTGTTAAGCTACTATTGACCTTCTGACAGTATGGCAGGAGGATCTTCTGCTTCTGAATTATGGTGACTATGGATAACTAAAACCATGCAAAGTGAAACTATGGATAAGGGAGGGATTACCATTCAATAGAATATTTTTTGGTCATAAAAAGGAGAAAATCCTGCCATCTGCAACAATATGTATGAAACTGTAGAATATCATGCTAAGTGAAATAAGTCAGATGAAGAAAGGCAAATACTGTAAGGTGTCACTTATATGTGGAATATTTTTTGCTGATTTCATAGAAACAGAATAGAATGATGATTGTCAGGTCTGAGGAGAAGGGGAGATGGGGAGATAAAAGTCAAAGTGTACAAAATTTCAGTTAAAAGAATAAGTTTTGAGAATCTAAAAAAAAAAAGAACAAAAACAAACAAAATGGAATAAGTTCTGAGGACCTAATGTACAGCTCAGTATTTGGAAACAACTGAGACTAGGTCTTAAGCATTTTTAACACACACACATGGGGCGCCTGGATGACTCAGTCGTTAAGCATCAGGTCATGATCCCAGAGTCCTGGGATCCAGCCCCACAATGGGCCCCCTGCTCAGCAGGAAGTCTGCATCTCCCTCTCTCACTCCCCCTGCTTATGTTCCCTCTCTGGCTGTGTTTGTCTCTGTCAAATAAATAAAATCTTTAAACACACACACACACACACACACACACACACACACACACACACAATGAACTAGGTGAGGTGATAGATATGTTAATTATCTTGCTCTTTAATCATTCCACAATGTGTATGTGTATCAAATTATCATGGTGTACATATTAAATATATGCAATTATATTTGTCAACTCTTAAACTCAATAAATTTGGGGGGAAAAGAGGTTGTAAGTATAAGCATTTGGCCATCCAAATAAAAATTTTTCTTAGAGAAATTTTCTTATACTTAATATGATATAGTTGTAACTTTATATCCCACTTATATTACTGCTTAACAAATTACTATAGACTTACCAGCATAAAATGACACAAATTATTATCTCATAGTGTCTTTGGATCAGGAATCTGAGTACAGTTTTGGTGGGTCTTCAGTTCATTGTGTCACAGGGTGCAATCAATGTCTACAGTCTCATTTGGAGGCCTGACTGGGTAAGAATCCACCTTGAACTTTATTTATACTATTGGCTGAATCCATTCCCCTATAATTGTATGAATTGTATGATGATGGCTTTTTGCTGGTTGTCAGCTAGAAGTTCCTTCTGGTCCTAGAGGTTGCCTACAGTTTATAAAAGTGCTGTCTAGTTTCTTACCATGGCCACTTATTTCAGCAAGCATATACAGAGAGTATGATTTGGGGTTTTATTTACATTTACAAAAGTTCTCAACTTTTCCTACATTCTATTGTCTAGGAACAAGTCACAGGTTCTGCCATACTTAGGAGGAAGGGGTTATACCAGGCATGAACACCAATAGGCAAGAAGCATGGCATCCATTCTGAGTTCTGCCTGTTGTATCAAATGCTAATAATGATTGTGTTTTGTATGATTGGGATCATGGACCTTGGAGTGGACAGACTTCTGTCCAAAGTTGACTCCGTTGATTGTAAGTTTTGTGAAGTTGATAAATCAGTTCACTTTTGTAAATGTCCATTTGTGGATAATAATAGGACCAACTTCATAAGGACAACTGTGTAAGATGATGGATTTGTGACACTTATTCTCATACCTACCACTTAGAAACAATGTTCACTTTCTATTGTTATTATTAATGACACTTTGAATAATTGTTCATTCTTTCCCAAAGAAATGCAATCTTGACTCATAAATTTTTATTTTTTAATTTATTTTATTTATATTATTTTATTTAAGATTTTATTTATTTATTTGACAGAGAGAGCACACACAGAGGGAGAGACAGAGGGAGAAGCAGACTCCCAACTGAGCAGGGAGTCTAATTCAGGGCTCAATCCCAGGACCCCGGGATCATGATCCAAGACAAAGGCAGATGTTTAACCAACTGAGCCACCCAGGTGCCCTGACTCAAAAATATTTTAAAATAAATAACTTATTTCTGGAATGAATAGATAGGTACTAGGTGTTTAAATCTATCTACTCTTACTGAGACCCTAGTTCTGAGCCCAATTCTCTAAAAGGGAATTTGATTATACTAGATTTTTAAATACATCTTTTCAATGGAAACTGCACATTTTTTTTTGGTACTCTTTCAGACTTCAGGCATTTTGAAATTAGCTCCAAAAGGAGATGTTTATTTCTGTCAACCTACATGTTTTCCTATTAAGTTCTCCAGGCACTGTTTGAGATTTTTCGAATGTTTTGTCTTTTTTCTCCAATGTATTTCCCTATCTCCACCTGGCTTCAGATTTCAGCTCCTTATAGGAGCAACTTAAATATTTATAAAGCTTAAGCTCTAGACTTTCTTTACTATAAAATTGAAAATCAAAACTGGAAATGTGTGATAGCAAGAGTGAATATGTTAAGTTGAATTCTGGACAGTACAAAGAAATTTCAGAGAACTGTTGTTTGCTGGCCCTGTCGCCAAATTATGTCATGCCTATTTCTTCTTATAACATTTTTCAAATCCATATTGAAGTTATACAGAAAAAAAATTAATGGTGACATTTTTTAAAGCCACCAACGCTACCTAATTATCAATCCATCTGGAATTTCAAAGTAGGCATCCCTTCCTTCAATGGTCCAGATTAAGGAGGCAAAAGAGTTAAGGGAAACTGGCATTTATGGAGAATCAGCTACATATGAACTGCTTTCTTTAACTTTTATAAGTGCTTTCTTTTTTTTGCCTTCATTTCATGAAATGTGTTAGTCGTAGGGAAAGGGGGAACTTCTGAAACACATGACCAATTTCATGATCATAATTTTATAATTCTTAAATCTTAAATTTTTTAAAGATGTTATTTATTTATTAGAGAGGAAGCTCAAGCAAGACACAGAGAGAGGGAGAGAGCAGGAGCAGGGCAGAGAGAGAGGGAAATGCAGACTCCCTGCTGAGGGGGCAGATGCTTAACTCACTGAGCCACCCAGGCACTCCTATAATGTTTAAATCTTGATGTTTATAAAAAAAGTAAACTCAATATTTTATTACTTCCTATCAAATCTACCCACAATCCAAAAAAAACATCTTTTATTATTGACAAGGTAGACTCTGAGACACACATACACACACATACCTGCTCATGCACATGCACATGTACACGCTATACCCATAAGGAAATTTTGGAGTTTTTTTTTTTTTTTTCAAAAAAAAGAAGGGGGAGAAAAGATATTAACTATAATGTAGGAAGCTTAAGTAAAGACTAAAATCTACAGTTGTTACTTTGTTTTGTTTTTTTAAAGATTCTTATTTATTTATTTGACAGAGAGAAGCACAGCCAGAGAGGGAACACAAGCAGGGGGAGTGAGAGAGGGAGAAGCCTGCTTCCTGCCAAGCTGAGAGCCCGATGTGGGACTCGATCCCTGGTCTCCGGGATCATGACCTGAGCCGAAGGCAGTCGCTTAACCAACTGAGCCACCCAGGCGCCCCTACAGTTGGTACTTTGAATGGCTGTTGAATATATTAAGAAGTTTTATCAATTGGCTGGGCTGGGGGGTGGGGGAGAATAAAGACCAGTCATTGGCTTTGCTCTTCTTGCCAAACCACGAGACTGCAGGGCTGCTTACATGGAAGTGATGCCATTGTAAATTGCAGAGTGGCATCATTCCCCCTACCAATCTGTAAGTGCTTAGATCCACCTTGGTGCTTGCAGGGTCAGTTCTTAATTTGTACAAAAATACCTTTGTGGTAGCAGTAGTCCCCCATTTTTTAAATTATGTCTTTCTGTATAGGATTTAAATAACATTCCTTCTACCTCTCAACAGAAGCTTTGGCAAATATCCCATTCATAATCACTGATTTTTGAGTTATACTCGTGTTACTCAAGGTGTGAGGAACACAGAAAGACAAATGAATTTTTCCTCAGGATTTCTCCATGGGTAAAGAATACAGTACCTAATATTAACCATTCCAATAGATTATCATTGCCAATTCCTCAGGTTGGTATTCAAAGAGGAAGCATATAATCATATTCCATCCTTATCTCATAAATCCTGAAAGTCCCACTCATGGTTTTGCTGAATATCTACATTTCCTGGAATATAGTTCTACATTTTTCCTGTTCATAGTAATTATCAGGAATATTCTTTGCTCCTACCAAAATTGTTTACCTGTCAAAGCCCATGCATTACTTAAGGACTAACTCAAATTAATATGCAATATTCTATGAAGCTTGTGGTAGGTTTTCTTCCTCCAGGTTCCCAGGGAACCCAATGTAGTTTTTTTCTCTTATAATCATCTTTTTGTAGGCTTGTTTCCTGTACTAGATTGTGAGTATCTTAGAGGTAAAAAATCACTTCTGCATTTTAAGTATTTAATTGAGTGTCAATTAATAGATGTTTATAAAATGTTTTTAAAGAAAAATATATCATTTTCACTTACATGGTCTGAATTTTACATAAGAATTTCTTGCCTATTATTATACTACTTTCACATCTCAAAGAATTAGACTAAACAACCTACTTAATAGACTTCAGCTATTGCTTCCTGTTACTAAAATTACTAATATATTAAAATTTCTAAGCCTTCTCCATATCTCCTGGGTAACACTTTCAATGAGTGCTTCTTCCCATAATCAAGCTTTTAACTCATATTATGCTTCAAGTTCTATTTTGAAAAGGCAGAATGTCAATCCAATCATTTTTCACTCATAATAAATGTTATGAGACAGATCAAGCTGAAATGTTTACAGAAAATTAACTCTATACTACTATCAATAGTTCTTCTACCTGATAACCTGTACAAAAATGTTTGAGAAGGATGAATTTGGAATTTTGATTTCCCTGAATGTTCCAGCAAAATTTAATTTGATTTTAGATATTAAAATTGTTTTACTTTTTAGATTTACTAATAACATGCAACTCATGTACAGGTAATTTAATCATAGAACTTTAATTTGTTAGCAGGAAATTCACAGTTGATAGAACATTATATTCAAAATGGGGCAAATTACTATTAAAAGTATATTATGGGTGGGGCGCCTGGGTGGCTCAGTTGGTTAAGCGACTGCCTTCGGCTCAGGTCATGATCCCGGAGACCCGGGATCGAGTCCCACATCGGGTTTCCTGCTCGGCAGGAAGCCTGCTTCTCCCTCTCTCACTCCCCCTGCTTGTGTTCCCTCTCTGGCTGTGTTTCTCTCTGTCAAAATAAGTAAAATCTTTAAAAAAAAAAAAAAAAAAAGTATATTATGGGAATATATTTAAGATTTAATAAAATCTTATTCTAAAACTCCAATGGGCTGTATTGATCTGGAAAATAATTTACAAACTGTATTTTGAAATTAGGTAGAATATCCTTGAAGTTATTTTTTAAAATATATTTGAAATTATATTTCAAAAACTTTTGGATATAAAATCTATACAGTTTACAAGACATTTCATGAGTACCCAATAAGAACAGTTTTAGTGATGGGGGGAGTTTCTTGAAGGTGGAGTCAGGGCTGTTCAATAGACTACTGATCTCCTCTACATTTTGCCTGTTTGTAGTAATTATCAGGAGTGTTCTCTACCCCTACCAAAATTGTTTACCTGTCAAGATTGTCCTGATAAACTGCTGATCTCTTTTTCCCTCTGACTGGACATAGTTCTGAATGTTAAACCCAGAGGTTTAAGAAGAGCTAGGAAACACTGACCACATCCATTTCACTCATGTTGAGATACAGCCAACAGCAAACACTCTTTGCCTTTTCTTATGCATCAGTTGCATACAGTCTAATGATTGAAAAGACTCAGAAAACTTCTCAGAGTACATGCATTTGAGACTTAAAATATAAAGAATATGGTGATAGGAGAAAGAAAACACAAGCAAGCATCAAAGGGCCTAAGAGAATTTCAGACTAAACTCCTCAGTCTTCCTGTTCAATCACAAGGAATGTGCTTAATCTTCAAATTATAAACCATAAAGATGTGTACAAGAAATCTTGCTTTCAAGAGATCCAAAGAAGGTTTATAATAAGATTATTGTTATACCTCCCTGGTCATGTAGCCAAGCTATATAACTGGTTTAACCCAAAGCCCACAAAATGAAAGAACAAACATCAAAATATTAATAATTTGTTTCACCAAATGAGGTTTAGGCAAATATTACTTTAAAAAAGCTCAGTTTGACAAATTGATTAAGCTTGCTTGAAATGATACAACTCTTCAATCTCCCCTTATCACCAAAATTCAAATGTTATGAAAAGTATCAATAGATTGATTCAATGTAACAGTTAGTTGATTATTAACCAAATCTAGTTCCTTCCCTCAGCAGTTTCCCTTGGAAGGCATCTTACAGGAATTTTAGTCTTTAATCTTTCAACATTTTGGTCATCTTTAAAGATACAGCATTTCATTAGTTTTGTTAAAATCAATCAAAGTAATCTTGCTAATTGTACCATTATTATGCCAAATGACAGTTGAGTTATTATTTAGATTAATATCATTATAAAATAAATCAGTTATGAATGTAAAATTTAAACTAAAATTTTTAATATTAAAATATTTTAAACTGCAAATGGTCTTCCCAACAAAAGTGACCTCAGCCCATACACCAAATGTCATGCACTGGAATCAATGTACAACACCTGGTTCATTTTGGATCCCATGTCTTTTGTAAAGATAAGCCTTGTTTCATTTTATAAGAATGTAATGCTTCTCTTCCCTCCACCAACATAATCCTAATCAAGTTTAGCAGGTTTTAAATTTTGACCAACTGCATTTTTGAATGCAGCTACATTTTGCTTATACATTTAACTTTGTTACTTGGAAAGCAACTATGTAAACTACATTATTCATTCATAAATTCCCATAAGGTATGAGTCCTTAGTCTCCCATAAGTTTATTTCTCATGCTTCTGTGGCCAAGGTCCTGAACCATTGTCCTTGAGTTAGTTCTGCTTCCATTTGGATTATACTTTATAGCCCTTCTTGAGTCAGAATGCACATTCTTGCCCATCTTCATTTTTCATTCTTTAACATGGCATCTAACTATCAGTGAAGTGTTTTTTTTTTGTTTTGTTTTGTTTTTTGGTTTGTTTGTTTGTTTTTAGTGAAGTGTTTTTTACATTTTATCATTTTGTGGTTTTGTTTGTATGTGTTTTTTTTAATCCTGTATATGGGCTTTATCACCTTTCCTTCCCTTTACAGATAAATCTTTTTTTTTTTTTCAGCATGTCTCTATTTAAAGGCAAATTTAATTTGTTCCAGGAACTCTAGACCTGTGCCAGTTAAGACTTAGTTCCTTTTAGAACATTTCAGTCAATGGTGGTTTCTCCAATAAACATATTGAGAGCTTATTTCTTGTGTATAAAATGAGTATATATATATAGAGAGAGTACAGTCTAAGGAGTCTAATCAGCCCTTCCAATTATACAACTCTGCATACTTACTTCAATTGCACCAACAACTTGGGGAACTCAACATTTTAGGTCTATAAGCATATAAGTATACATATATATATGTATATATAAGTATATATAAGTATATATAAGTATTTATAAGTATATATAAGTATATATAAGTATATATAAGTATATATAAGTATATATAAGTATATATAAGTATATATATATGCATATATGAGTATATATAAGTATATATAAGTATTTATAAGTATATATAAGTATATATAAGTATATATAAGTATATATATATATATATATATATATATATATATACTTATATGCTTATAGACCTAAAATGTTGAGTTCCCCAAGTTGTTGGTGCAATTGAAGTAAGTATGCAGAGTTGTATAATTGGAAGGGCTGATTAGACTCCTTAGACTGTACTCATTTAAAGCTGTAATAAATGCAAAGGACATACCACAGTTACAGAAAGAAAGCACAAGCAAACACTAGGTCATGCAGCTTTCCAGAATGCGCTGTCAATTGTAAAGATGCACTTAATTTTTCATTATGAACTATCAAAAAATATGTGAGAAATTTCAGTTTCATGGGGATCTGAGAAAAAGTCTCCAGTTGCATCTTTTAATACCATTCATCATTACAATCAAGCCAGGCTATGAAACTAGTTAAATGAGGTAAGCCATTAATCTAACCATCTTTAAATGATAGAAAAAAATATAGCTCTAGGTGTCTCCAATGAAGCTTTGAACTTTATATAGAACATCATAAATCACTACCTAGGCTGTCATATCTAAATCTTGGCTAAAGATCGGTACCACATGTCCAGGCATTCCCGGAAAAAAAAAAAATCAAGCTATAAAATAACTGTCTCCAACACCCTGTCTCTTTACTCTCTCCTCTATGAGAGGTGAGTCCTTACTCAGAAACTGGCACTGCCCACCTCTGCCAGACAAGTTATCTTATTCTTGAGAGCCAGTTTATTTGCACGTAGCTTGTCTTCTGCTCCGAATCTTAATGCTGTAAATTTTGAGAGCTCAGATCACAACATGGAAAGAAAACATGGGTAGATCTAACATGGAAACTCAGTGTTAAAATATTATTGGAGTACATCTAATTTATGTTCTCTAGGATCAGCTTTATTGGTATTGAAGATTCTATTTTGATTTTATCTGTCATAATTTTTCTTAATGGATTTTGAACTTAAGTGAAGAAAACAGAAATACCATCCAATGAGTTTTCTCAAATCGTAAGAGTGATTAATTTTTCAAATATGAATTAATATTAATCCTAATCTATTACCTCTGGTATATTACATTTTATCTTTTTGCTTATCCGTGTTCTTCTAGTTCTGATAATACTACAGTTTCCTTGTGTGCAGTGATTATTGCCCTCTTATTCTTATTGTGCTTTCCCCTTGGAAGGAAATAAATAAGCCCATTAAGTGGAAATACTACTCTGCCTTCTTAATCAAGCATTATGGATTTTAAATATTCGTTATACTCAACAAACCTGTTGGAATTTACAGCATACTTGACAGTTAAGCAGACTACTGAGACAAACTTTAAAAATTATATTATCATAAAATCTTTGTTCATTTTTTTTGTTATTGTTCACTTGAATAAAAGTCACAACCATTGGACAAAGAATTAAAGCCAGCATAAGCACATATTTATAAATAATACCTTAACATTTGCAGAACAGAATATAGTTTCACAAATTTTTCAATACATTTTTAAATTCTAGCCTTATCAACTTGGAAACACTTGATTATATAATTAAAAACTATATTTGTTTGCCGGTCTTCAGAATCTAATAGCATCAGCTTTAATATTTGACCTAGATAGGTTATATTTGTTATCTATATCTTATGTCATTCTTTCACTGGTAGAAACTCATTAATATAGGTTAATGAAATAAATATATTGCTAAAAGTTGATTTTTGCTGTGCAGTAACCCAATTTAATTATTCAAATGAACCCGTCAAGTGTATCATGAAAATGAATAGCTCCTTTGAATATAAGACAAATGGAGTAGCATGCCATTTCCAGCTCTTGATAACTAATGAGGCATCTCACAGAACTGTTCTAGTCACCAGAGACCTGTAAAGAGGGTCAAGATCTGTGTGATCATTGTTTGACAAGGCAAAAAGCTTAAGGGGTTTGTTCTCTCTTATCAGCTACACTTTAAACTAGACCTGCTTAGTTTCTGACTCTCCACTGTTGTGATCTCTCTTCTCTTAAGCCCCTTATGTATTTCCTTGGGAAGTAAATAAATGAGCGCTAAGGGGTGATTCTTAGCTATTTTATCTACATGACCCTACTTTCCTCAGGCTTTCTTGATTCTTGATCTCACAGAGTTCCTTTCCACTTTTTATTTTCCAAGAGTATCTGAAGCCAACAGTTTTCCTTTTGAGATAGACTGTAAATTGCTGTAAGCATAGACTTTTAAGAAATTAAGGACAACTTATAAAGTCTGAAATTAACTGTTATTTTCAAGTGTAACTAATTTTATGTTAGAAGCTAAGACAAATCATTTATAAAATAAATGATAAAATATTTGCAGAACTATACAAATGCATGTTGTCCTTTAATGTTCGTGTTCCCAAAATGTGTAGCATTCAAATAACTTTGTAAAATACAACTTTAAGAAAGGGGAATGAATGAACAGATCCTCTGCCCTTAATCTCTGCTTGCTTTCCTACCATGAAAATCTAGGAAAATTAGAGTCTCAAAGGTCTTTTCTTCTGCATTTGTTTTTTATTTGCTCAAAGATGAAACAGTGCAGCTGAGTTAAAGTTAGCAGAGTTTCTGCTTTCTCTCCCCAATGTCAAAGGATATCCTCTGGATCCCTCTTAGAGTTCTAGAGTCAGAGTTTTTGCTCCATAGAAGACAAGATAGCTGGATTCCTTACATGACTTATAAGGATGATTTTGAGATTCATTTTGGTTAGTTCTCAATAATGTTTCATTTACCACCTTCAGAAATCACCCTGATGTCCCGACATCTTTACAGCAAAACATCCTAAAAAGATGTTCTACAGTTGCTGTTTCTTATTCCTGACATCATTACCTAAGCACATATTCCATCTGGGCTCCAAGCCCTACTCATGCATCTGAAACTGTTCTTATCAAGGACAACTACAACAGCCACACTGCAACCCAATGCCATTTTTAGGTATCACTTTGGGCTGCAACAGGAAACAGATGACATAAAAAAAGTTAACATAATTCAAGGGAAGTTGAATGCAGGGTTTATGTATAAAGGGTGTACGTAGGAAGACTCACAAATCACAGTGACAAACTGGCAGTCAAAGCCAATTAGCAGTGGAGCTATTCTTGACCATAATCTTGGAATGATAAAGGAAGGATGTATTTACTAATCAGGATGGAAAGAATCATGGAGAGGTGTCTACCTAGGCAAAAGTGATGTCTCCCAGTAGAGGAACAGAGTCAATCTAAGGCAAATCTTCAAGAAATGGGGTAGAGAATAAACACCTTGGTTTTACTCACCTCTTTCCATCAGATCTCATGCAGCAGACACCAGTAAGATAAGCTGACAAAAGCCAGAGATCAAGTCCATACACCTTAGCTTCCTGGGATAGAAATAGGCAAGAGAAGGACAGAAAGTGGATCTAGAAGGTTAAACAGAAAATATCCTTTATACATCTTCTCATCTTACTCTACCACTCAGGATTATTTTACACAGTTGACCACTCCCTACTTCCTGAAGTGCTGTCTTCACCTGTCCTCCAAGATAACACATCCTCCTAGGTTTCTCCCTTGCTCACTAAACACTCTTCTTCTCTATCTCCTCCTCTACACAAATCAAATGTTATAATTCCAGAGATAAATCTTAGGCCTTCTTTTTCCATATGAACTTATTTTATGACATCTATAAATGCTAAAATTATTGGTGACTCTCAATTTATGGCCTCAACCTGGAACTCTACATTAAGATTCAAAATTATGGGTGCCTGGTGGGCTGAGTGGGTTAAAGCCTCTGCCTTCAGCTCAGGTCATGATCTCAGGGTCCTGGGATTGAGGCCCACATCAGGCCCTCTGCTCAGCGGGGAGCCTGCTTTCTCCTCTCTCTCTGCCTGAATTTCTGCCTTCTTGTGATCTCTCTGTGTGTCAAATAAATAAATAAATAAAATCTTACCAAAAAAAAAAAAAAAGGTTCAAAATTATACGCTAACCCAGGTTGGCATGGATGATTCATTAGCTGTCTTCTTTGAAGACTATCTACCACAGTCATACGTAGTGATTTATTTTAGATTGTACTATGTACATCTTTAACCACATTTGTGACTTCAGCCATTGACAAAGGAATATGTCATCATTTTATCCAAAACTTAATAGCTTGATCATTTTTGTGTCTGCTGATTTTACATACTCAAGTAGCCATCCCAGAAACCAAATCAGGTTATATGCTTCGGCATTGCCGTTTCTTTCTGGGCTAGCAATTGGTGGCTAATTAAGGCCTTAATTCATCCTCAGAATTCCCACAAGGATTTCTATAATTGCATTCTCCAAATAAGGGTGTTTTTCAGTGCCAAATTGTCCAGGACCCAATTTCTAGACTGTACAACAAGGCTGGTGACCAAACCAGAATGTTAACCTAGAAATGAGAGTCCAATTCTTCCTCTAGTGACAGTTATATGGCCCTCATTTCGGGTCCTTCTGCAGATTTGTCTTTTCCTTCATCATCCATAGTTATATATTTTGCCAGGAAAATAACAACAGACTTCCAAAATGGCATTACGTCCTTTATTTTTAACATTCCATCAGCCAACCAAGAAGCTTGCTTTATTTTAACATAGAGACTATTCAGGTCAGATACTCTCAATGGTTCAGTAAGAGTAACTGACTATTTTTCCAGGGATTTTATTTTCTGTCTTATAGCAGAGTTGTGACCTACAGAGGGCATATGCCTGTAACCCATTTCTATGTTTTCATTGAGCTTTACTGAACTGATCTATTCTTATTGCGATGTCTCTCTAACACACCAATGACAGAAAAGATATTTTGAATTTCAGATTATTTGATGTCTCTCAGTGGTGATGTTTCACCAAAGCCTATCTGCAAGTAGTTGTATGTCTCTCAAAGGAACTATATATATCCACTGCATCAGATAACTCATGAACCCAACATTTCATTAATACTACTGAGCAAAAGTGTTAGATTTCTACAGTAGACTCTATTCTCTATTTGTCTGCATATCAGTTACTTCCAAAATTATTTGTTCAATAACATCATAAGATCTTCATGTGGTTTGACTTCAACCTGTTGCATGTCTGTATGTGCTCTGGACCTCACTTCAATGTGTGATTTTATCTATTAGGGCTAGCAGGAGACCCAAAAGGAGAAAACATCAAGGTTTCTGATGGGTCCAACTAAATCCAAGTAGGTCTCATAATAAATTATGCATTTTTCTTATAAATAAGGTCTGGTATAGATAGACTTCAGCTTATTCTATAATTTCTGTGGAATGTTCTAGAATGAGAATGTCCCATATGGCCCAGACCAAGTCATTCACAAATTTAACTGATTGGGTTAGTCCCTATCTTTTAGCATCACTGGTCATAGACATTATCACAATTCTAAACATTTTATGACTTCTTCCTCTGGGAGGGAAATTATCATGTTATCAATTAATGCAATGAATCAACTTATTTTTGTTATTTACCAAATCTATTCACCTCAGTAGGTTGTGACATATGCCTGAGGTTCCCCCAAAAGAATATGGTAAGTGCATGCTTGACTTCCTTCTACTATTGAGATAGAAAGAAGAGCTTGACAGAGTTTCTCAAAGCATGCCAGTAAGGCTAACTTTATCTTGTTAGACTTTTTAAAGACCAAACTGTATATAATAAACAGAGGCTATTTTATTCAAATCAAATAGCTTTGTCCCTTTAATTAGTTTATAAACATCACAATTAGGGAGGGAAAATATTTGAGGGAAAGACCGAGACCATAATATAAAGCATTACAGGCTAACAAGTACTGTATTATTTGCTCCTCTGTTCAAAATTATGTTTCCTGAAATTACATGTGACTATACTAATTGTCAACCTTTCAATATCTCTCACTTTCTCTTTAAATTCTTTTGATTAATTTCATATCTATTCTGAAACATAAATTATTCTTAATCTAATAGTTCACTTTTATCTAAATTTATTATTTTTCTTTACTTTGTATTACTAAAAGTCCCAATCTTTTTTTTTTTTTTTTTAAGATTGTATTTGTTTATTTGATGGAGAAAGATCACAAGTAGGCAGAGAGACAGGCAGAGAGAGCAGAGGAAACAGTCCCCCTGGTGAACAGAGAGCCCGATGCGGACCTCGATCCCAGGACACTGGGATCATGACCTGAGCCAAAGGCAGAGAACTCAATCCCAGGACCCTGGGATCATGACCTGAGCTGAAGGCAGAGGCTTTAACCCACTGAGCCACCCAGGCACCCAATCTTTTTTTTTTTTTAATCACTTTGACCATTTCCTGAGATTACAAAAATACTTCTCAATACATGTATCCATCCCTATAAGGCAAAGATAGATATATATAATATATAAAAGATATATATAATATATAAAAAATATATATAATATATAAAAGATATATATATATATAATATTTTTTTTTCTGAAACAAATTTCTCTTTATTTCCATGGCATATCCATAAAGTCACCCAGTTACAATGAATATTTTCATCTCAGGTCAGAGTAGAAAGGAAGTTTATTGGAGATACTCATTTTTAAAATTTTATTTGCATTCTTAAGAGACTAAGCAAAATTTCTCCCTGGTTTCCATAAACACATTGACATTTATCAATCAAATAGGTAGAGGGAAGCTAGAAAATATGAGACCCACTAGAAATGGGATGTGTGAGAGAAATTGGGGATCTGAAAATCAGGGATACTGAGATTTAATTCCTCAGTTTGTAGCATTCTTGAATGTGATTATTTCTGCCCATACTTGGGGCAGAATTGCTTGGATGACCAAAAATTGCTCTGGTGACCACGTTTATGTATCCTAAGCTCTAAAAATGGCATCCCAAGCAGAAAGTTGTTTTTAAATTTCTGTTATATTATTTTTCCTGTGTTTTATGATGTGCTTTGTTATTCTCAATATCTCTCATGTGCTATATCTTATTATTAGGAATTACTTTATTTCTACTATTATTATGTTGTAGTATTATTTATTTTTTTTATCCAAATACTGCAATATCTAGGCACATTTTATTATTTAGAAAGATTTTTGTCATCATGAAAACAATAAGTCGCATCCCTAGCACTAAAAATCAGCCTTATTCCATGAAGGCAAAAATTCTTTTTCTTCTAAAGAGGACAATATGTCATGAATAATGAAGTATAAATCCCATTTGGGTCATAATTTCAGATGTAAAGACACGTAAAGAAACAAAAAGTGAGACTAACAACAGGAAGTCCTTGTGTATCTTTTCATCTTCTAGCCTGTCAAAAACATGGAAGTTTGTACTGAACGCAATGTTTATAATTACAGTGCTGCTTGCCAAGAAGAGTTACTGGGTCTGTTAAAAAGATAATTACAGCTACTTTACAATTCAAATCTGTGTTCAGTTACCTTGTGAAACCCAAATGAATGCTAATCTGACCTTATGTTTCCAAAAGGCGCTATGCTTTTTAACACTTTTTAAAAAATTGTATTACTGAGGGTGACAAATACTTTCACATCTTCAAAACGATTGTACATAAAACAAGCACTTCAACTACCACCCAGAACACACTAAAGAATCTCAACAACCATAAAATTCATCTCTCTGAAGCACTTAACATTTTCACTTGCTTCCAATGTGGCTGCTTACTCTACAATTCAAACTCAGGTACATGCATCAGCAAGGATCTAGACAGAAAACATATGGCACACTCAAACTGAGTAACAAAGGCGGTCCTCACAAGGGCAACTAGAAGTTTCCTAGTGAATTGGGAAAATTAACCAGGGACACTGTGGTTTCCTGGGCTGGCAAGAGTTGGAGCCCTACTACCTCTAGGTCTAAATGGGCAAAGAGAAGGAGTTATCAGAGCCAAACCAGACTGAGTCCTTTGGAGAGGGCCCTATATTAAAAAGATATACTCGATTCCCTGCTGGAGTCAAGATAATGCATATCCTCACTTCCTTTGTTTCTGACTTCTTATCTCCAACTGCCCACCTCTCCTAGGTCAAACACACTAGGAAGCCATCAAGCAAAGGTGCAGAGTGATACAGTCCATAGATGTCAGCCTTCTGGGACACCGAACACAATTAAAAAGGTTAAAGAAGGGGCTCCTGGGTGGCTCAGTGGATTAAAGCCTCTGCCTTCAGCTCAGGTCATGATTTCAGGGTCCTGGGATCGAGGCCCGCATCAGGCTCTCTGCTCAGCAGGGAACCTGCTTCCTCCTCTCTCTCTCTCTCTGCCTGCCTTTCTGCCTACTTGTGATCTCTCTCTGTGTCAAATAAATAAATAAAATCTTAAAAAAAAACTTAATAAAAAAAGGTTAAAGAAGGAAACTGAAGAAAGAAAAGTAAAAGATACATAGCAACGCATAGTTGATTTGAAAACAGCTTTTCAAAGAATGCATGGTAGTACATGATTTCTTAAAGTACCATAAGTGCAAATATTTTAAACATGCTGCTCTAGGCCAGAAAACAAAAAACAAAAAGAAATGAAACAGGAATGAAAAGGTGGATGCCATAAAATGAATGTTGGTCATATTGTTCTTACCAGATACTAGACATCATCTTAAGTACATTAACTGTATGAACTCAACTCAACATCACATGAATTACACATTATTATTATCTTCATTTCACAGATTAGTAAATCCAGTTAGAGAGCATGCATCCTATCTGCTATCATATTATAGGGTCAGGAGTCACCTTCCGACCATTTAGTGTCAAAGGCTGTGTATTAGATAAAAATTTTCATCAGTATTATGTTTGCTGAGTGACTTGAGCAAGAAGTAAACATCACAGAAATAAATGATGTTTGAATTCAAATGTTGGCTGTAAAATAAGTAGAAAATAGATATATGTCAGTATTATGTGAATGAAATCTTTCTAAATTGAATGTATATTAAATTTTATATATCCTATCAAGGGATCATTTAGAGATAATGTCAATAAAATAGAGTTTTGTCACAAGATAATGATCTCCTGCTGTTACATAACCATGAATGTGAAGCCAAGTTGTTTATTTTCAAAGCAGGGAAAATCAATCCCAGAATTATGTTCTATAACGGTGATTTTAGTTCTATTATACCAAAATGATGCATGTTGATTTAATAATTTTGCCTGATGGATGTTTTAGAGGGAAAATGACAGATGTTCCCTATACCATTGTGAGCCAGAGGCATTCTGTCAGGCCTAGAAAATATACCTGTTGTTATGTTTTGCCTAATCAGAAACAGTCATCCATAAAAGTGATGAGGTTGTACCCCTGTTGTAATCTGCACCTTTATGAATGAGGTGATTTATGACCTGTTAAGGGTGCTGTGGTTTTAAACTTTAATCAGGGAATAGTGGTCAACCATGCAGCTGTAAGGTCTAAGAGAGCAGGATATATAGAGTTCTTAAAAATTTGATCTGACAGCAAAGCAACTACAGAAAGGTCTATTGCACTTGGTAATAATCCTGGCTCAACTTTTATTTTAACTCCAGATGGAACTGTAGTAATTGTTTACTTAGGTCCCAAATTATAAAATATTTCAAAGTTTCACTTAGCCTGGTGTATGCCCAAAGACAGCTGACTCCCCAAAAGACATAATATGTATTTGTGAGAATATATTGAATAACACCTTATATTTTAATATCTGTTTTCAAAGTGTTTTCTATGTATTGTTCATTATTCATTTCATGTTCACAACCACCTAGAGAATTAGTTCCATACTGATTAGCTGAGTAAACTGAGAAACAAGAAGAAAGATGAGGGAAAAGAGAAAATCAATAAAATGGTTAGGTGTTCTGATTCCTACTCCAGATACTGGCATTCAATTCTACCACAAAGCATTTCTTTCTTGCAGAATTGTCTGTTTTTAATTATATTTGGTCTTCCATAATTTATTCTTTTTTGAACAAGTAAGACTTGCATAATCAGAAAGTATGGTTTCAAATGCATTTCAAAGCTAAAGTACAAAGCTGATTTATTTAGTCACTGCAAATAATTTTGAAAAACCTGGTCCCTATTTTATAAGACCAAGTGCATTCTTGATTAAGTAGTTAAGAATTAATCAAATTACAAAAATTATGCTTTTAAAGTGATTTTTAAAACAGTATTCCCAGATTTGAGGTTAATTGCACCAGTCTTTAAGCGTGGTATGACTTTTCACCATTCAACTTCTAAATGACTAAGGAATTAGATATTCACCATTGGAGCTGACATTGTAAAATATGATTTATATAGTCAAGAAAGTTGTTCTTCTGACACCAAACCTCAGCTTTAGACAGATGTAGTCACCTAGTTATGGAAACATAAGAAAAGGTGGGCTTTCCAGGTGGGAGTTACTTCTTTTAAGGCTTAAGAGATAGATAAACAGAAGAGAACAAGTACAAAGAATTCATTCCAAAAAAGAAAAAAAATGAAGAAGGAGAAGTAAAAAAGAAAGAAGAGAGGGAAGGAAGGAAAAAGGAAGGAAGGAAGGAAGGAAGGAAGGAAGGAAGGAAGGAAGGGAGGGAGGGAGGGAGAAGAAGGAGGGAGGGAGGAAGGGAGGAAAGGAGGGAAAGAAAGAAAAGGAAAATACTAGACTACAAATTGCTTTGTTTCTCCTTCCAAAGTCACTCAAGATTTTATTCATTTAATGTCCCTTAGGCAGAGTAAGTAAGGAGGACATAAAAAGTCAAGATTGTTATTCTACTGAAGTTCCCTTTCAAGGAAGAAAATATAATTTTCCATTATCCATCACTACCTCAGCCATCTAACTTCTGTTAATATTCTCTCTGCCAAAAAGAAGTTACTCATAATTCTTCAACCTCAGCACAGGAAATGTGATTTGCTGCATAACAAATCATTCCAAACCTTAGTGGCTTAAATCAACAATGATTTACTACTTCACACCATTCCCTACATTAACTAGGCAAGTCTCTCCCTGTGGATTTAGGTGAGGTCACTCAAGCCGTCCAGGATTGGCTGGAAGGTTTAAGGAAACCTCTTTCACATCTCCAGAGTCTTAGTGTTAATAGTTGACTCTAGAGCATCGATTCTCCTCCACTTGGTCTTTCTCTATCAAGATAAAGCCTCAGCTTCCAGGGCCTTTCCAAATGGTCTCTCGCTCCAGAAGAAAGGTCTGAACTTCTTTACAATATGACAGCTAGATTGCAAGAGCAAAACAGAGGCTTATGGGTCTTTGAAGAGCTGAACCCAGAATTATTTGCACAATGTCACTCTGCCACATTCTATTGATAAAGGCAAGTCACAGATTCAAAAGGAAGGGTAATAGACTTCACGTGATAAGGGAAAGCCACACAGAGACAGCAGGAATTGTTAACAGGCAAATCGGGAGAGGAGTGAGTACCAACCCCAAAGGAATTTTCCTCATGATTCTACTTTTGGCCTAATCCTCTTCCCATCCCAACCGGAAGATATCCATCCTCACAAACAATACATCACCATCACCTCTAATCCTTCTGTATCCAGTATTCTTTCAACTCCTTTGCTTTACCCAGTATTCCTTTTTTTTTTTTTTTGAAAGATTTTATTTTTTGATAGAGAGAAACACAGGCAGAGAGGGAACACAAGCAGGGGGAGTGAGAGAGGGAGAAGCAGGCTTCCCGCCGAGCAGAGAGCCCGATGTGGGACTCGATTCCGGGTCTCCGGGATCATGACCTGAGCCGAAGGCAGTCGCTTAACCAATTGAGGCGCCCCATGTTTTATCCAGTATTCTAAATTAATTCTATCTGACCTGTGGAGCCAGAAGGATCTTGGTGTGCACAGGACCACTCTCTGAGCAGTTCCTTAGTCTCTTTCCCCCACCTAACAGATACGGTGGCATTCCAGCTCAAATTTTTACAATATTCTTCATCTTTAACTGAAACTAGCCTACTATTCTTAATAGATTCTTTCATACCAACAAAAATCATTTAAATATATTACATAGTGTTTATAGATAAGAACATATATAACATATGTCATATTTATAAGGGAATAGGATTTTTAAGAAAAAAACTTACAGCAGCAAGTTTAAAACTGTATAATTTTAATATTTTTCAGTCCTTAAGATGATGCTAAAATCACTGCTACATCTTTAAGACATATAATTACTCTGCATTATTTCATTAATGGATTCAAGTTAGCAATTATTTAGTTAACATAATTCTGGACGCTTAGAATTTAAGTCAAAACTAACTTAAAAGCAAGGCCAGCACATGCCACATATGACAGGTTTCAGGGAAAGGTTGATATCTATGCTGAGTGCATATGATGAACACTGTTTTTCAGTTTATCTCCATAGCTGTGAAGTCCATAACTATTATTTTTTTAAGAAAATTAATATCAGGGATGCCTGGGTGGGTGGCTCAGTTGGTTAAGCATCTGGCTTCAGCTCAGGTCATGATCTCAGGGTCCTGAGATGGTGCCCCACATTGGGCTCCCTGCTGAGCAGGGAGCCTGCTTTGCTCTCTGTCTGCCACTCCCCCTGCTTGTGTTCTGTCTCTCTTTTCTTCTCTTTCTGACAAATAAATAAATAAAATCTTAAAAAAAAATTAAGAGAAAATTGGCTACACACACAAAAATAATGTCCCTGAAATCAAAACCACAAAAACATGACAACTACCCAAATAAATATTGATGTTCTCTTATCGTCACATTTTTCTTGAATACAAATTTAACAATAGGCTATGTGGAAAATCCGATGCACAGTTTGACAGTAATACTGCTATTGCTGCTGCCAGTAAAGTAAAAAATCCAGCATGTTCTAACAGGAAGAAAATGCAGGCGTGATGAACAGTTTTGAGTTCTGTTACAACCTGGTCTTCTGATACCTGCCCCAGATTCTTGGTGCCAAATCATTTCTTGTCTATCTCTAAGGATTTCATACCACCTCTAATCTCAAACTTGGAAATTGATATCACTACTCTCATTGCTGACATCAGTGACCTATAAAGAGCAAAAATTCTAAGGGCTACCATAATAAAGCACCACAAACCAAGAGAGTTAAACAATAGAAAACTACTGTTTCGCTCTTCTGAAGGCTGAAAGTCTGAAATCAAAGTTCCAGCAGTGTTAGTTCCTTCTGCAAGCTGTAAGAAAGTATCTGTTACATGGCTATCTCCTACCTTTTAGTAGTCTCAGATAGTCCTTAGCTTGGCGATGACATCCTTTCTCCCTATGTCTTCACATTGTCTTCTCTCCACACATGTCAATTCCTGTGTCTAAATTTTCCCTTTCTATAAGTGTACCCAGTCCTATTGGTTTGGAGCCCATCCCAATGACCTCATCGAACTTGATCATCTGCAAAAATCCTATTTTTAGCTAAGGGTATATCCACAGGTGCTGAGGATTAGGACTTCCTCATCTTTGGTGGAGACACAATTCAATCGATAACCATCATGGTTTTGGAGAAAGTCATATCTCCTAAAAATAACATGGAAGGGCTATTATGATTTACTGTGCTTTTCTTTTTAGGCAGCTGCCATTTTTTTTTTTTTTTTTTTTTTTTTTTTTTGCAATTTAGAGCAGGAATTGGCAAGTCTGCTGTGGACCTGTTTTTGTATGGGCCTTGAACTACCGTAGTTTATACATGTTTATAAACTATTGGAAGTTTAAGAAAATTACTGAAAATCAAAATAATAAAAAGATGCCATGTCAAGTAAAAATTATATGAAATTAGAATTTCAGTGACACAAATAAAAGTTCATTGAAACCACCTTTGCTCATTCATTGATATATTTCTCATAATTGTTTTTTTTGTTTTTTGTTTTTTGTTTTTTTAATATAAGGTTGAGTGTTTATTTTTTTCAAAGCAGGTCTCCCCCACCTCCCAAACGCTAAAAATATGAAGTAGTACAAAACTGCAATTTCTATCTTGGTAGCATCTGGGATACACATAAGTGATTTTTCAGTTACTTGGAAATTCAAAATAGAGGTTCCCTAGTAACACTGGTCCAGTGGCAAAATACCCCCCATTTTGTTTAGTTTATGGGTGAAATTTTTTTTAAACTGGAAAGAATTTGTAGTCTTATAAAGATTACGTTGGAATTAGTTCGTTTTTTCCTCTAGGAGGGCAGCCATTTCTCCAAAAGTTTTGGTAAGTCATGGCTCAGATTTCAAACCGCAAACAGATGTTCCTGAAGCATCCGAAATGGGGCACTCCACTTTTATTGCCAGAGCCATGGCCCCTCAATCCCTCTTTGGTGTTAACTTTCAAAAGAAGTACAAGAGCACATTTTTGGAGTTTCCCAAACGGGCTGGGGACGTGCAAGGTCAGGTCGTTCAGAGAATAGGGGCTGGAAAGAAATCTTGAGGGCAAGAGCGCTCCAAGATTTCCAAAGTATTGGGCTCGTGAGGTTTCCACGAGCCTCTTATCTACCCAGTTCCAGGGGGAATTAGTGGTTGCTACTGTAGGAAGAAGGCTGTTCCTTCTAGAAGCTGGGGTCGTGGGGTGGCCTTGGTGTATGGGGAAGAAGGTGGGTGCGCGCGGATCTCCGCCCTCGGGGCCTCCAGCTGCCAGCCACGCCAGAAGGACGCGCGGCCAGAGCTGGGACCTCCGCCCTTCCCCGCGGCGCCAGTCTTTGGAATCTGGCGTCGCCCCCACCTCGCCCGTCGAAGCCTGGGCCCCGCAACGCGGAGGCCCGCCGCCATATCCAGGCCGCATGGGGGTGGGGAAAGAAGTTGGCAAAGCTCGGCCTCAGGATCTGCGCCCCCCGTGGAAAGGGCCCACGGGAGTCGTTTCACCCGGTCTCTCCCCAACTGGGGTCTCGGGGAACACGCGGTAACTGCCCAAAACCCCGCCCTCTGTGAGAGGCGAGGCTGCGGGGCTGCCGGGACGGTTTGAAGACCGAGCCCGGCCGGGAAGACTCCAACCTTCACCCGTCCTGTCCCCGGTCCCACTCCCCGCCGTCTCCCAGCGCCACCACTTCAGGAAGCCCACTTGGCCCGGCCTCTCCCCGCGCCCGGACCACCCCCCACGGGGTGCTCTCACTGCGCAGCGAGTCCCTCCGCTGCCTCCTCCCAGCCCAAAATGGCGGTGGCGGCCACCGATCCTTCTCGTCGCCTTCCTCTAGGACCCTGGTTTTTTTTTTTTTTTTAGATTTTTATTTATTTATTTGACAGAGAGAAACACAGCCAGAGAGGGAACACAAGCAGGTGGAATGAGAGAGGGAGAAGCAGGCTTCTCGCTGAGCAGGGTCTCCGGGATCATGACCTGAGCCAAAGGCAGTCGCTTAACCAACTGAGCCACCCAGACACCCCTCTCATAGTTGTTTTTATGCTAGAGCATGCATGAGTAGTTGAAACAGATGTCATATGGACCTAAAGCCTCAAATACTTACTATTTGGTTCTTTAAAAAAATTGGGTTGTAATAAGATAAACTACAGTGATAGAAAGAGTAAGAGAGAAGAAAGCACAAGACTGAGACCCAGAGTGACAAAGAGGGAGGAAGACAAACAAAACATATCTGCAGAAAAGAGTCTAGAGAAATTAAGTTTTAACAATGTCTAATTCCTATTGTTCCTAAGGTTCAGCAACATTTTAATCTCATGAGAGACATCAAATGAATTATAAATATCAATTTTTTATTGCAATTAAAATTATCCCTACAAATACACTTGTCTTTCTTCTACAGTGACTAAGCTCTTTAAGGAGAGGGACTAACTAATTTAGTATATTATCTCAAGCATGTTATTTAAGTCATTAAATAAACACTCTCTGAAGGAATGAATGCAGAAACAAATAGATGTTGGTTAATTGAACTAAAAGTGGGAGTCCTGGTAAGGGAGCTAAAGTGAATTAGGTCTCCCTGTTCCCAAAGGATCATTCTCTCTCAAACGTGCTTGTGTAATATTTGAGATCACTCATATGGCTCTCCAACTTCAACTACAGCCCCTCAATAAACAAACAAAAACAAACAGTACAGACAGTTATTATCATTGTTGACAAAGTACAATGAGTTCCTTGCAATCGCATTGAAACTATAATTAGTCCTGGTGACAGTCTGGTTCCTGCTATGCCTTTACATGAAGTCTAAGTCAGTTCAGGCTACCTTCTATATGAAATCTAAGTCATTACTCATCCACCTTCTTCCTAAGTCTTACACTCTGTGACTCTGAAGACTGTCCTGAATATCGTGAATGAGAAAATATACAGCGTTGTCACCATCATTGCCAGTTTGAACTTTGAACATGAGTTTGCTAACACCAGTACTCCCTTTTTGGAGAAAGAACTGTCATCTGACTAAGACTTAGATTATCCTCATTGGTAACAAGAGATTCAGGTGCTTGAGGAGCTGTGCAAATTCATTTACCAAGCTATGGAATTCTGTGGGGTTCATGCAGATACTTTCCACTCAATTGTCAATTACATTGTTGCTATCATAAAACTCTGCATAATAGTGTCAAGATATTTGAGGATAGCATAAATAAATCAGGTATTGTCTAGAGCATATGATTATTATACCCCTAGCCTCAGTATAATTAAAATCAAGATCAAGATCTACTGAGATTAGTGGCTATACTTTGCAACATTTTATCACTCTCCTACAGCTTTGCATAGGCATTTCAGGCAATCTTGAAACCAAAAATATCAGCTTTGAAACCTGATTTATGCTCACCTATATAAATTTGGGGAAGTTATGTGAATCCAGTTAGCCTTAATGGCTCATCCCTAAAATACAGATAATAATAAAACTACTCCTAAATTAATAGAAAAGATTGCAAATGCAGATAAAACAGCATAGTTTTTGGCACATAGTAATTAAATTTTGACAAACATAGAAGAATATGCAAAGTCATAGCCCCTCAAATTGTTCATCACAGACATTCTAAATGTCATTGTTACACTGTATTATTTTAATCAAAATGGAACTACAAAAGCCATGACAAGATTAGTGTGGTTTTATTTGTGCATGGTTACTTTTGTCCTGCTAGATTTGACATTTAAAAAGAATTCAGGGGCACCTGGGTGGCTCAGTTGTTGAGCGTCTGCCTTCAGCTCAGGTCATGATCTCATAGTCCTGGGATCGAGTCCCCCATCAGGCTTTCTGATCTATGGGAAGCCTGCTTCCCCCTTTCTCACCCCCCTCTCTGGCTGTGTTTCTGTCTGTCAAATAAATAAATAAATAATTTTTAAAAAATAAAAAGAATTCAGTAAGCAAGTAAAAGTGTGATGTAAAATAAGAAATGGATACAGTACCTTGTGCTATGAGAAGTACTTGGGAAATACAAAATATACAAGCTATTGACGAGAAATGGATTATGATAAGTCGCTTTAAATAACATCAATGACTCTGCATGGCCCTTGGTGGTAGGACATATGGAGGCTAGAAGAAAGATCTGAAGTCAGTGTCATCAGTGGATTGAATATGTTTCCTCAATAGCTAAGGAGATCCCTGACAACATGAATGTTGATAAGCCATGCGAGAAGGAACTCAAATACCAGAGAGCTGATTGGACTATTTGACTTTCAAATTCCATTGAAGTGCTGAAATTTGATATTTCTATAATAATTTACACCATTATAAGACTGCTCCAAATAGACCATTTGCTAGATAGGTAGAGACAGAGACAGAGACAAACATAGACATCCACAGATCTCCCATTTATCCCTGAGTATATATGGTTCTCTTTGCTAGCCAAATAACCATAGTCAGAGACTATATACCAAACTACCATACAAAATCCAGTATTAAATTCAATTCTCCTCTCCAGCAAATTTTTGAAAACTCATGAGGAATTCTTCATGTTCCACAATTCAATCATACTGACCTATTGTTAACTTAGTCATCTTCACAGCACAATGCTGCTGTCCCAGAAGTACAGGGAGCATTTTATAACGTTACACTAGTTTCTTCTCAGTGCTCCTCCTCCTCTTCCAATGTTTTATTAAAATTCTAGCTAGAACCCCACAGCCTAAACAAAGTAATGATAACGATCAACAGTTCATTTCCCAAATCTGGTTTATCCATATTCTGAATTCCCATTCAAATGGACTTGGTACTACCTGCTCTGTTTCTCTCTAGACTCCACATCAGTATCATGAAGGGGTCTGCCCCATATTGCTCTGTAGCCAGTTTCTGCTCCCAATTTCCTGAAGACAGTTCTTGCTTAAAATGTAAACACAAATGCACTCTCACATGCACAATCGAACTTAGGGGAAGACAACACTTAATTATGGAAAGACAGTGGTAGTCTTAGTAATGATGTACATGGTTTACATCAATAATGTAAAAACAACAACAACAAAAAACACTTAGCACCTTAATCCGGAACCTCTTTATATTTCTCCAAAAGCATGTAGGATTTTATCCTAGCCTAGGGATATCTCAAAATAAAGCAATTCTGCTACAAACATTTCCATTTCCAGAGATAGAAAAAAAATTTTAGCAACTATTAAATGGCTCTTTTTCAAACACCAAAAAATAATGAAATCCCACCTGATGCAGATAGAAAGGTTTTGTATTACTGTTTTTGTTTTTGTTAGGGCCAAAAATATCATTAAAAATTGTGTCTTTGACTGCCTTCAGCTCAGGTAATGATCCCGGAGACCTGGGATTGAGCCCCATATCGGGCTCCCTGCTGGAGGGGAAGCCTGCTTCTCCCTCTCTCACTCTCCCTGCTTCCTGCTTGTGTTCCCTCTCTTGCTGTGTTTCTCTGTGTCAAATAAATAAATAAAATTTAAAAAAAATTGTGTCTTTGAATGAGTAAATGAAAATGCATTTGTTAATATATAAATACACATTCAGAACTCCTGCTGTCTGAACATGCACGACATGTTCAGTGTTGATGCAGGGAGGCCAATGGTTGCACTTTCTTTCTGACATGGAAGTTAAGGAAAAGTTCATTCAGCACCACATAAATTTCTCAGCATTTTTTTTCCCACAACCATTTACTTTCTTGGAGGGCTCTGTTCTTTGTGTTCTTTTCTCCCCATGTACCATCTGTCTCCTCTGCCTCGTGTCACCTTCTTTCTTCCAACATTTTAAGTTACTATGACAAGAGCTAAAGATCAGGGAAGCCATAAAATCTGGCTTGAAACCCTAGCTAACATTATATTCTTTGAAGGTCCCCATAAGAGAAAGTCTTATAAACCCTTGGTGAAGAAATCATTGAAAGGCAACCTTTCTGGATCTTTTACAACCCAGAAAAGCAAAGAATAAACGAATAAACTTTTCCATGAAACAACTGAAAATTAAAGTCCAGAAAATATTTCATCCACTAGAGATTATTATTGAGAATGCTTGGAAGCTGCTTCTCCTGACAAGAGAAAATAATATATTTTAAGTATAGCACATTATTATAAAGGCTTTATTATTACATCCATGATATAATATCATGTCTTTACATCTTGAACAACTACAAAATCTGATTATGCACCAGAAAAGCTAGGCTTGTCTGAAATGCTACCCAATTTCATAGGTTCACTAGTACATGTCACATTGTAGATTTTAATTTTATATTTAAAAAGTGGTCTAATTAAAAAGTCAGTGAATTCATAGAAAATGTGCTGCTGTTTGCACCATGTTCTCCAATATAAGAAAAAAAGATAATCAAATTCAGTAAAATAATTTATTTATCTGCCTGAAAGTGACTAGTTTAATAAAACTCTAATAAAACAAATTTAAGTATAAAATAGATGCAAAAATTAAATATTTTTATGCCATTTTATATGCTTAAGGCATTAAAATAAATCTCTACTCAAATATTACTAGTTTACCAAAGGTGATATTCTCTACTGTCTTTATAAATAATCTTGCTTTAGGGCACCTGGGTGGCTCAGTCCTTAAGCACCTGCTTTCAGCTCAGGTCATGATCCTGGAGTCCCAGGATCAGATGGAGCCCCGCATCTGGCTCCCTGCTAAGCGGGAAGCCTGCTTCTTCCTCTCTCACTCCCTCTGCTTGTGTTCCCTCTCTAGCTGTGTTTCTCTCTGTCAAATAAATAAATAAAATATTTTAAATAATTAAATAATCTTGCTTCTTTTCTTCCCTAATTCAGCTAATGAATTAAACCATTTTTGAACATTTAAGTTCAAAACCATTTTTGAACATATTAAGTTCAATATTGAAATTTCAATTGAAATATTGAAATTATCTTTAATATTCCTGTTTCTCACTCTTAGACATTAAAACAATCAATATATATCAAGTGTCAAACAACCATCCTGGGGAGATCAATATAACAGATAAGGACACTATTTTGGCGGACTTTTTTTTTAGAACTAGTATGAAAAACAATATTGTCTAAATAATGTGCTATATGGAAAGTCAGGCCTTTCTAAGGATATACCATTTAAACTGAGACCTAAGACATAGAAATGAGTGAGCTATGTGAAGACACTGAGGACAAGATTACAATTATATAGGCAACTAACATAAAGGTATTAGAGAGAGTGTGATGAGCTCAAAAGAAAAGCAGAAAGATCTTTTTTACTAGAGTGCAGAGAAAAAGCAAGAAGCGGAAGTATAAGGATCTAAAGAGAACGTCAGGAAGAAGATTTCAAAGGCCTTGAAATGTCTGTGTAATGTATTATTGTTATTACAAGGCCACACTCACTTTTCTATGCAGGTAGAACTCCAGTTCTGCTGAAATATACACCCCCTATATGAGTCCAAGAAAGTTAATGCCCTTCCCAGTCTAAGAGGTAAATTTTGTTTGGCATAAACTAACCAGAGAGTTTCCTTTTCTCTTGCCAGTAATCAGGTAGGCATATTGTAAACCCTGGTTAAATGGACATGAAAAAAAAAAATCTATTGGGGAGTTGTTATGGCCTGAATTTCCCTCCTTCGAAATTCATATATTGAAACCCTAACCCCCAATGTAACTGTATTTGGAGATAGGTCCATTAAAGAAGTAATTTAGGGGGCACCTGGGGGGCTCAGTTGGTTAAACCACTGCCTTCAGCTCAGGTCATGATATCAGGGTCCTAGGATGGAGCCCTTCAATGAGCTCTCTGCTCAGCAGGGAGTCTGCTTCCCCCTCTTTCTCTGCCTGCCTCTCTGCCTACTTGTGACCTCTCTCTCTCTCTCTGTCAAATAAATAAATCCTTAAAAATAATGAAAAGGGATATTTCATAATTGAAAATGATTAATTAATCAAAAAGACATAAAAACACCTAAATTTGTATGCATATACTAACAGAGCTTCTAAATACATAAACCAAAACTCACAATTAGAGGAGAAATCAAAAATCTACTTTCAGATTTGGAACTCTCTCAGTCATTAGTTAAAGAACTACATAGATAAACCAACAGAAATGTTGATCTGAGATGATACTATACATCAACTTCAACAAAATAATATTCATAAAACATTTTACCAACAATGAGAGAATACACATTCTGTATTCACATCCCAGTATACTTGGAATATACTCAGAGACCATATGCTGGGATATTAAATAAGCCTCAAAAATCTCAAGGGGCACCTGGGTGCCTTAGTCACCAGCTCGGTTATGGGTCATGATGCCGGGGTCCTGGGTTCAAATCCTACCTCAGGCTCCCTGCTAAGCAGGGAGGCTGTATCTCCCTTTCCTACCCTCTTGTGCTCTCTGTTCTCTCTCTCCCACTCTCTCTCTCTCTCTCTCTCTCTCTCTCTCTCAAATAAATAAATAAAATCTTTCAAAAAAATTCAAAATGTTGAAATCCTATAGAATATATTCTTTCACCAAAATGGAATCAAATTAGAAATCTGTAATTTTAAAATCTCTCAAAAATATCTTCAAATACATCAAAATTAATTAACATACTGCCACATATTCAAATAAGAAATCACAAGCCAAAGAGATTTTAACTGAATTTTATTTTTTTTTATTATTTTTTTTAAAGGTTTTATTTATTTGACAGCGAGAAACACAGCCAGAGAGGGAACACAAGCAGGGGGAGTGAGAAAGGGAGAATCAGGCTTCCTGCCAAGCAGGGAGCCCGATGTGGGACCCGATCCCAGGTCTCCGGAATCATGACCTGAGCCGAAGGCAGTCGATTTAAGGGTACCTGGGGGTTCAGTTGACTCTAATATCTAACATAGATATTAGAGTCAACTGAACCCCCAGGTACCCTTAACTGAATTTTAAAGAAAATATGGCTTTTCCAAATTTATGAGAGGCAGCTAAAATAATGCTTGCAGGAGAATTTATAGTGAGATATTTATATTCAAAAACAAAAAGAGATTAAAGTCAGTGGCCTGAACTTCTACTTTAAGCAGCTAAAAAGAGTAAATTAAGCCAGAAATCAGTAGAAGGAAATAAAAAAGTAGAACTCAGTAAATATAAAACAGTAAAGAAAATTACCAAAGCCTGAATGTGGCTATTTGAAATACTAAAACTGATAAATCCCTAGCAAGTCTGAGCATTATAAAGAATACAAATTTACCAGTAAAAGAATAAAAGAGTTGATATAGCTATATCAGTTAATTAAAATGGTAATAAAATATTTTGAACAATATTATGAACATTTTTTACTATGTTTTCAACAACTAAGATGAAATAGACAAATTCTATAAAAAATTGCATGGAGCACTGGGTGTGGGGCATAAACAATGAATCTTGGAACACTGAAAAAATAAAATAATGTAATAAAAAATAAATTAAAAAAACTTAGCTCTCAGAATACCTCAGTATCTATTAAAAACCAGAAATTCAAATAAAAAATTCTTCCCATAAATGATAATTGAACCTTAAATGATTTCACCAGCAAATTCTCACTGGTGAATTTCATCCAGTTTGATGGAATTTATAAATCTTATACAAACTTTTTTTCAAAAGCAGGTGATAGAGAATATTCTCCAACATTTTTATAGAAGCCAGAATTACTTTGATAATAAAATCAGACAAATACATTATGAGAAAAGACAAGTATAGGCCAATGACCCATGAACATAGATGCAAAGAAACTTAAAGCATTAGCAAATAGATTCTAGTAATATATAAAAGGCAAATAAATCATGGTCATGTAGGTTTTATACCAGGAATACAAGGTAAGTTCACTACTCTAAAATCAAAGAATGTAATTCATTAAGCTAATAGAATAAAGATTAAAAAAACATATGATCATGTCAGTAAGTGCAGAGAAAAGCATTTGGCAAATTCAACCTCTGTTCATGATAAAACAGTGAAATCTCAGCAAACTGAGGCACCTGAAAATCTGAAGAAAAAAAGTCATCTGAAAAATCAACAACTCACATCATACCTAAGGATGAAGAAGTAATATTTTAACATTTTCCCTGTAAAATCAAGGAAAAGACTAAGACATGCATTTTCACACTCCTGTTTCATTCTCTCTTTTGCTATCCCATCTGTGCTTTTCCATGTCATTTGCCCATGATAACAAACAAACTCCTGATACTGCCCCCAAAGCTGTATGCTTTATTGATACAGTTTTTCACCTTATTTTTTAATAAATAAATTTTATTTTTTAACTTTATTCTATTTTTACTTTTAAAGTTTCCACTTTAAACTTAAAAATTTATTCTCACGGTTTTTGTTCTTTTAATTTGTAACCCACTTTTTATCACAACGTGATACTTAATACAACACTTGATAACAATTTTTTACCCTGAATTTTTTTCAAACACATACCTGTGTTTTCTGTTGTTATTGTTGTCTCTTGTTTGTTTCTTTGTTTTATATGTTTTTCCCTTTCTTCTCTCTTTGTTTCTTTAATTTTTCTTTTAAATATACATATACATATAAGCTTCAAGGTAATTCTACATCCCTATTCAATAACCCCTATATACAACCAGTTCTAATCTCCCTATATCTTTAGAAAGTGGACTCCTCTAACAATAATAACAAGATAAACTTGGGAGGATCTGAAATACTTCCCTTGCCCACAAGGAGTGTCTGCCCTCACCTTCCCACCCTAGTCTGTCAGTGTTTCTGTGTAATTGCTTTTGCCTTTGTATTATATAAATACTGGTCTTGAGGGTCATCCAGGTTGGGCTTAGCTTTTTAATCTCTTCATTTACTCTTGATGGCCTTTTTCTTTACCCTTTAGTAGTTTTGTACCATATAAATCCTGCCACTGGGCCCCACTCTAGCAGTTTTCTTTTCTTGCTTCCTTTCTCTCTTTCTCTTTTTTCTTTCTTCTTCCTTTTCAGTGGTGAATTCTGATTGTTCCAAAACATTCCAGCGATCAATTCACCTGGGTAGTGGCTGATATATTTAGCTATACACCCCCTCATCTGCTCCTCGCCACAATGACTTGGAGGAGGAACATCCAACAGAAGAAGAACCCTGAGATTGAAACCCCGGTCACAGAATTACTGGACATGAACATAAACAATATGACAGAAATGCAGTTCAGGGCAGCAATTGTCCAAGAAATGGCTAATTTGGGGAAGAACATTAGTCTCAAAATGGAAGCCCTAATAACAGTAGTGAAAGTGGAGATTAGAAAGACAATTAATGAGATGCAATCAAATTTAAATACGCTAACAGCTAGAGTAAGTGAAGCTGAAGATCATATCAGTGATTTAGAAGACAGAGGGATTAAGAAGGAGGAGCAAGAGACGTCTTGGAGCAAACAGCTAAAATCCCATGAAAACAGAATAAGGGAAATAAATGATGCCATGAAAAGCTCCAATATCAGAATTATTGGAATCCCTGAAGGAGTTGAGAGAGAGAGAATCCTAGAAGATATAGTTGAACAAATCATGGATGAAAATTTCCCTAATCTGGGGAATGAAACTAATCTTCATGCCCTAGAGGCAGAGAGGACACCCCACAGATCAATGAGGCCAGAAAAACCTCCAGGCACATAATTGTGAAATTCCTATGATTCCTAAGAAATCATCCTAAAGCATCCTTTTACATACATTTGTCAATTGCATGGGTGGCTTTTTTCCCCCATCTTCACAGAAAACGAACTTTCAAGGGCACAAGAAAGACAAGTTAAAAACACAATCTTTAGGGGCACCTGCATGGCACAGTCGGTTAGTGTCTGACTCTTGATCTAGACACAGGTCTTGATCCCAGGTTTGTGAGTTCAAGTCCCAAATTGGGCTCCATGCCCAGCATGATCAAAACAAAACAAAATAAAAACATGATCTTTGGAAAAGTGACACTGAAGGACTCTTTTGGAAACATAAGTGAAAATATTTCTCAAAATTGCATGAATATTAACAAATGGGAAAAAAATGGGAAAATAATGAGCTACTATCAGACAAAATCAAACACTCTGTCCCACTCCTTTTTGATTCAGCTCCACAAGACTTGCTTTCCCCGAAATTTCTTTAGGGACTGCCTTGTCCCCATATGAAACATGACAAAAAAGCATGAATTAAAGGACATGCTTTACGTTCAGAATAAATAAAATTAGATATAACAATAGTAAGATAAACCTTAAAGGAGATGCTTTACGTTCAAAATAAATAAAATGAGATATAACACTAGCAAGATAAACCTTGTCAAAGACAACATTTCAATTCTTAATCATTAGCATTAATAACAAAAATATTTTCCCAATACTTAGCTATGTTGAGCAAAACCATATCCTTTAGATATCTGAAAAGGATAGGAACTGAAGACTGAAGAAAAAAAAAAACTACTTTTATCCTGGAAATGTGACATTCTGAGTGTCAAGAGAAATCATATTTTTACATCTTAGTTAAGAACTTCTGGAAATCAAGATTTGGAACAAATCTTGATAGATCTTTCAGATTTTTGTAAGGGTAGTTGATACTGCTATAGTAAAAGTTTAAATTAAGAACCCACATTTTGGCATATATCAAGTAGAAACTTGCTAACAATGCCCAGGCTCATTTCCAAAAGGAATGAAGGAGTTCTGGCAGGCCAACTGAATGTGTGAGGTAGTAAATTAAAAAATAATAAAACATTCATCTGTCAGCATAAGTCTGGTGGTGAAGTATATGGTCATTATTTTGCAATTAGTGTCACTTACTGAAATAGTGCTTTCACAGTGATTCAGCCTTTAGCTAGAGTTTTCCAGAGCATTTCCTTCCACTGGTTTTGAAAATTATTGCTGAATTACTTGTTCAGTATTAAATCAATCTGTCAATTAGTGATTGTGGGATACTACTCCCTCTTCTGTTCTAGTTCTACACATATAAACACTCAGACACTACAAATGTAACTTCGTTTACAAAGTCATGATGTTTTGCATTAGCCCAAAGCTTACAAGAAGATAGAACTTTCTCTTAAACATGTATTTCCCTTTTATTTTGCCAATTAGAAGAAAATCAAAATCCCAGAGCCCTCCACTTTGTTGTTTAATCTGGCTTTGCCCATCCTCAGTATTATTAAGCTCAGTTTCACCACTATACTTTTGATTTTTAAACTCTGCTTGTCCTTTTTTATCTTTGCCAACTTCCTATGGAAGTGATAATATGATTATTAAATAAAGGTATATTAAAAAGTTATTTTCATGTTTATGCCTTCTAAACAGTATTTGCACTTCAAAAGATGACTCAGGCCTGCTATGACTCCCTGGGTAGTTAAGGGGGGAGCTGATATATAAGATTTTGCAAGATGTACCCTGTTTAGGACATAAAAGTAGTCTGAAATTCATTCCAGCTTCACCTGCAAAGCTGAGGACTCTGGCTCAGAGCAGAGACATCCAAAAAGAAGGTCCCTTATTCTTATTCATGAAAGCAGACCTGGGAAAGGGAGCTTTTACTACATTGTTTGATGATGTGTACTGAAGTGAACTGACATTGTGCAGGTAGCTAGTCATGTTTTGTGTTCCAATAAAAAGGGTTTAAATCTCTTTCCCAGTAAAATGGTAAAGGAAAAACAGCAATGCTACAGAGAGAAAGCAAACATGGAATGCTTAGTTTAAAGAGATGGACGCCTTGTATATAACACAAGCCCAGTGATGAGCATGAAATATACAAAAGAGAGTGAGCCTCAAATTGAGGTATATGTCAATTAAGACTCATCCTTAAAAACCATACGGGGCTTCAGCGCTCCTGAAGAAAGATGGCAGCTGCCTAAATCTGAATCTCTTCACACTTTTGTCCACAACCAAAATGGAAAGGGAGAGCAAATAAAACTATTCTTAAAATCAACTGGGGTATGGAGAATACTATATGCTTAAGTGGATATGTAAGTCAAGATATTAGTATCCCAATATTATAAAGTTGTCTCCAGACTCAATACCTAAGCAGAGTCAGCAGAGACTGCATGGAAAAGAAGGCCAAAAGATGGCAGAAAACACATAAAAACACCCCCAAAAAGGGAACTGCCTGCCAAAGTAGGGGAAAAACTCAAAATGTGGATGGCACCTAGTGAGTCAGAGCAGTGTTGCAAAGAAATTAAAAAAGGGACTTGAATGACAGAACAGGCTCCTGGCTGACACTATTTGGATGGTGGGAATGAAGAAGGCACATTTATTTTAAGGCTTGTTGAAGGAAAAAAGAAAGCATATAGTGGAAATTGGGGTATTATAAGGGAGGGGGAAGGTATTATTTCAAAAGCACAATCTTATCTCCTAAAAATATAAGGTCTCAATCTATTAACATCCAACTACATTATCTCTCAAAATAGGGTCTTAATGAACAAATAACTTTGTGAACTGTGAAAATCTCTCCCCATAAACAGTAGAAATACTGTTATTTCTGGATGAGAATGTGAGAAATTTTTAAATCAACAAAAGAAGGCAGACAGGATTCACACAAAGCTGCCATGAAAAGAAAATTAAAAAATATGAGTCAAAACACTTAAGTATGTAAAATCATTGGACCAAAACACAAAGAAGAGAAAAGTTTTAGTGTGGTATTTACACTTGAAAAAAATTCCTAAGCAAGCACTTGCCAATATGGAAAGAATAATTCAGCAATTTGGAAAAGAAATAGATGAAAACAGTAATGTGTGAAATATCAGGTGAGCATAGAAAGTAAATATTAAAACCAACATGGGTGCCTGGGTGGCTCAGTGGGTTAAAGCCCCTGCTTTCGGCTCAGGTCATGATCTCAGGGTCCTGGGATCGAGGCCCACATAGGGTTCTCTGCTTGGCAGGAAGCCCACTTCCTCCTCTCTCTCTGCCTACTTGTGATACTTCTCTGTCAAATAAATAAATAAAATCTTAAAAAAATAAAATAAAATAAAACCAACAAAATGCCATATGATTGAAGACTAAAAAGCAAGATAACAAAAAAAAAATTTATCGGAAAATATGATAAGGGACATTTAGAATGAATAAAAATGACCCAAATAAATGAAATAAAGAGAGACTCTAAAGGGACATCTTTGTGGCTCAGTCAATTAAGCATCTGTCTTCTTCCCAGGTCATGATTTCTGAGTGCTGAAATCAAGTCCCTATCTGGCTCCTTGCTCACTCGGGAGCCTGCTTCTCCTTTTGCTTGTTGCTCCCTCCTGCTTGTGCTCACACTCTCTCTCTCTTTCTCTCTCTGACAAATAAATAAATAAAATCTTGAGAAAAAGATAGAATCTAAAAAGATAGAAAAGGAAAGGGTATATGGGAAATAAACCAAAAAAATGAGCCAATTAACATGGAACTGAAGAACCTGAGAAAGAAGGACAAAGTAATGGAACAAAGCTAATAATAAAACTAGAATCTCAGAAAACTCTAGAGGGTTTGATTTATAATACATTCTCTCTGATCATCAGTCCATGCATGGCTCTCTTTTATTTAGTCCATCATTAATTAGTTATTTTTAAAGATGTCATGTGTACCCTTAAACTTCATCCAAAAGAAAGCTAAGACCTGGACAAACCAGCCTCATACTCCTCCCTAAATCAATTTAAAAAAAAATCCCAAATTCATCACTGCATCATCAATCTCATATTGCATTTATATGTATTGCTAGGAAGTATGTGAATATAATATAGAATTTATAGATAGAGACTATATGTATGTGCAATTATATGTATGTACACATACATATTTTAAATGTTTTTAATTTTATAAAAATGTATTTTTGTTTTACATGATCACTTAAATTTACTTTTTCACTTACTATTTCATTATGAAGATTCATTCATATTATTGTATGTCATTCTGGTACATTCATTTTAGCAATTAGTGGTATATCATGTTTTATCTGCTCTCTCTTTTTTCTGGGCATTGGTGTTGTTGTTGTTGTTGTTTTTCCCAAAAATGTTTACTATATTAAGTGTTACTACAAATGAATCTAGATAAATAGTAGGAATTTGTGAACACTTTGCTGGATTAAAATTTTATTATTTGTTTATTTATTTACTTTTAAGATTTTACTTATTTATTTGACAGAGAGAAACACAGACAGAGAGGGAACTCTCTGACAGAGAGGGAACACAAGCAGGGGGAGTGGGACAGGGAAAAGCAGGCTTCCCGCTGAGCAGGGAGCCTGATGCAGGGCTCAAATGAGGACCTGAGCTGAAGTCAGGTGCTTAATGATTGAGCCACCCAGGTGCCCCACTGAGTTAAAATCTTAGAGAACAAAAAGCAAAATATAATTCCTCTTCTATCAATCCATATGTTGTATAGAATCATCATCATACTTCTAAAAATATCACATTGGACCAAAAGGTAGATTGTATTCTCAAACAGTGGCAATTAATTGAAACTGATCATACACTGAAAACCAAATATAAGAGAATATAGTTTAATTGGATCATAAAACATGTAAACCCTTCCAGCATTTCATAATTTATGTTTGACTTTTCAGAAACATTTTAAGAAAAAAGTACAGGTTTTATTCATCCCTTGTCTCTAGTTGCCTCCAATACTTTTTCTAAAACATGGCAAATACACCTCTAAATAAAGAATAATGAATGAATGAATGAATGAATGAATGGATAAGTTAACTAATGTGTCTTTTCAAACAGAATGATACTCTTTTTAGAAACATTGTTGGAGTGATGCTCACTAGTAGTTAACAAGTTAAAAGTGAGATTAAAATATGAAATATTCCTTTGAAATTTTTATTCATTTTATTGCCAAGGCAGGTCTATGCAATTTACTTCATGGTCTGCTGTTAAGAAAATTCTTTCCTCAGGGCACCTGGGTGGTTCAGTCACTAAGCATCTGCCTTCAGCTCAGGTCATGATCCTGGAGTCCCTGGGATTGAGCCCTGCATAGGGCTCCCTGCTAGGTGGGAAACCTGCTTCTCCCTCTCTCACTCCTGCTTGTGTTCCCTTTCTAGCTGTGTTTTTCTCTGTCAAATAAATAAAATCTCAAAAGAAAAGAAAGAAAGAAAATTCTTTCTTCATCATAACTATTTCAATGAACTTATTTACATACCTAAACACACATTCACACTCCTTCCCCTTTTTAGAAATCTTAAACACATTTGCATATTCTAAACGTTTTTCTGTAAAATAAAGATAATATTGTAGTACTCTCAAACTGAAAGTTAGATTACTGTATTCCTTCCAGAACATTTTGTGCATGCATGAATCACTTTATAAAATTCTTTGAAAAAATTATTTACTCTCACAAATATCTTGTCCCAAAGTCA
>PITA01003879.1:0-79834 GCA_004023965.1 Spilogale gracilis
CGAAGGCAGTCGCTTAACCAACTGAGCCACCCAGGCACCCCTCAAGCCTGTTTTCTATGACTGGATACAGAACTCTTTATTTATGGATCCTTTGTGTGTGTGGCAATGTCCTTGTTAGTACAATTTTATGTCTTATCTTAAGCCCTTTATTTAACCATTTAAGAGCCCTGACAATCTCCTCCACAGAGCTGCAGGATATCTCACATTAAGCTATTTTTAATGATGGTAAGTAGAAACAAAACATTTTGCTATACACCAGACATGGTTTTTAAATGTCAAGCATTCCGTACAAAGAAGGGCAAACAAGCAGGGTGGAGAAACTGCTACCCCATGCAAACTCCTCACACTTTGTGGGAGGGTCAGTGTTCTGTACCTCGCAGAGGGAAGTCGCCTAAATGACGATGCAGGTGGCTCGGGGCATGGCAGGAGGGGCGGATCATGCACCGTCCCGACACTGCATTTTATGGCTGAAAAATATTTTGCAGTATGAATTCCGATACCTTAAAATTTATATATATGTAGTATAGACCTAGATGGAACATGAAGCATGGTGCTAATTCTTCACATTATTGTATGGAATTGTGTGGATCTAGAGGGTCCCTTAAAAGATGGTGAAATAGGGGTGCCTGGGTGGCTCAGTTGGTTAAGCGACTGCTTTTGGCTCAGGTCATGATCCCAGAGACTCTGGATCAAGCCCCACATCGGGCTCCCTGCTCAGCGGGAAGCCTGCTTCTCCCTCTCTCACTCTCCCTGCTTGTGTTCCCTCTCTCGCTGTGTTTCTCTGTCAGATAAATAAATAAAATCTTAAAAAAAAAAAAGATGGTGAAATAGCTTTTTAAGTGATAGTGGATTACAGAAAATTAAAATATTTTGTAAAATTTTCTGGCCCTTTGTTGTAACGTTTAAATGTGATGTGAAAATCTTGCTTTTAAATAACTTAGTGATTTTGTAGAAGGCAAGAAAAATAATTGTTATGGAACACTTTTTAAATTATTTGACTTTTATGTATTTTTCTCTAGTATCTCACATCTTTGGTGTGCTTTACTCACATTTTCTTAAAGAATAAAACTCTTCAGCCAGCAGCTGTATTTTGTCATCTTTGCTAAACCTGCAAAGCAACATTTGTTCATTTGAAAATTTAGGTCCTTGTTTTATAAAAACTAACAAAAAATAAAACTTGATACCAGCATAAGTCAAACTTAATATGGTAAAAATAAAGATGCAAGTCAACAGAATGCCCTCAAATATTGGCATCATCAGAAGGTTTTGGGACTTAAACACATCAACTGGTGCTCATTGTTTGTGAAAGAAAACACAATTAAAGATGCTGGGGATATCATTAAATCACTAAATTTTGTGTACAATTCAAGACTAACTCATTTGAAAAGCAAGTCCAATTTTAACAAATTCACCCTAATTATTTACATAAGTTCAATGAGAATAGTAATTGACCATACAGATCCTTTAAAATTTGCTTTGCTGGGATTTTCCATAAGGAATATGTAGGCTGAACTTTTAATAGACCTTTGAGGCCAGAAGGCAAATGAAATACTTGCCATCAGACATACCTACAATACCTACAGATTTGGCCAAATCCTCTTCTCGGTTCCCCCCCAAATCCTAAGGCTCCTGCACCTCCCAGGAAATGATATTCTTTAGTCACCCAATAAGGCTGCTGGGAACTCTGTAAGCAAGGTTTCCAGGCCAACATTTCCAAGGACTCTACTGGCTTCATAAAGTCAACCTCACAGCTGTCTGGTTATATTGGAGTCTATGCATGTCTCTCTCAAATATGACATTCCAGTCAAAACTTTGGTTTCCAATGGTGTCTTGTTACAAGAAGAATAGATCCTCATTGAACTTACGCAGATAACTATAATTGCCATAAGACAAAGAGTACTTATTGAGAGTTTCTGAATTTCAAAGGGTTCAGGTACCCATTTGTCTCAATCTTAGTTCATCCCGACCACATATAAAATTCTTTTCTAGAGTTCTCCCTTCACAGACCTACAACTTCCTTTTATATTCAGATTTTGTCCCAAGTCTTTTCACTTAAGTAGTCTCATTTTGGGACAAAATACCTTCTTTTTCCCTCAACAAAAATGTATTCCCATTCCCTACACCTTTCTTACATGTCTCCTACTTTCTTACAGAGTTGCTTTCCTTATCATTTCCATCAGTCTTAATTACATATAGCAAAAGTTTAACTCGTAGAACCTTAGTCTCCAGTGAAAACTAAGTAGTAACCAACTGTGAACTATTACACCAAAATTCTTTAGACTGGCAAATTTATAAATATATTTCATAATTTTTAGGCATATGTAGCTTTCAAAGTACAATCTTTCAGTACGGCACAAGGCATGTTTTCTAACAGACCCAGGTATTTTTGGTTTCTCTCTGGTAAGAAGTCAAAGCAGACAGATCTACGTCATTAACCAATGCTTTAGGAGTTTATCTTATTTGGAAATGACTTAGATATCCAATGAATCCAACGCAACTTATCATTTAGCTTAGCAAAGCCTCAAAGTTTCAGGTTTGATGGCTATCTGCAGGGTCAGATGGCCATGAAACCTAGCAAGACACGTTCTCCAGTTTTTACAGAGGTCAGCATTTGGGGGCAATGCCACGAAGGCTTGCACATATGGAACTTCCAAACATTTGGAAGAATTCTGGCAAAAGAGGTCAAGCTGGAAAATAATATTATGAGAAAGAGTTCCCTGGAGGCGCCGTACTTCTTGATCTGGGAGTTTGTACTGAGGCCAGGAAATATTACAGAAAAAAGATCTGACATTTTTCTCAGGCCTTGGGCATCATATTTGCTGCATTTTTTAATGAATACAACCCAAGGATGAGTCCAAAGGAATAGAGGGGATTTGTCGCGTAGTGGGAAAGACCTGTTGATAGTTCCCAAAGGGGCATCCCACTGGCCTGAAAAAGGGAGAGGGTTTCAGCAAATGGAAATAGTAATCCCTGCTGAGGCATTCTCTGCAACAGGGAAAGCTGGACACCGGGTGGCCAGACCAGACTGGGAAAAGGAGTGTTAAGGATGTGCCACGCAGATGCATAGGAATGTGTTTTGCCTATAGATCAAGATGGCAGCTGGATCCATGGGAACAAAGGAAAAGGGGAAGGAGGGAGTTCCAAAACAAGCACAGTGCAAATGGAGACCTCGGAGGAGATGGAGTGGGAGAGGAAGGGAAAGTGGTTCTTTGCCCTCACAGGCACCAGCAGTCCAACCTGTTCACTTTCAGACCTTTAGACCACATCAAGGAGCTGTCCTAGCCAGAGATCTTCAGTTGTCTGAGGAGTACTAAGGTTAGGGTGCCAAAGGGCTGAAATGAGAAAGGAGAGGGAGGGAAAGGCCCCTCTGAAGAGCAAGAGGGAACAATCTCTCAACCTTTCAGGCAAGGGTGGTTTAGTGGGTTCCCCCTGGGGCTTTGGATCTTCAGTTTCCCAAGGAGTTCTAGAGTTGGTCCACTGAGGGAAAGTCCCAAGAAATTTCCGGAAAATGTGGGAAGAGCCCAGGCCAGCAGAAGTCCCCATAGGGCACACCAAATGTGGGGTGCTCCGGTTGGGGAGGAGCCAGCGGAGTGAGTGGTAAAAGAATTCACCCGAGGCAGAACAAAAGAGATAGAGGTTTAAAGAAAAAAAAAAAAGAGATGGAGGTTTAGTGAATACATCACAAGGGAGCGGCAGGTAGGACAGCAAAGGGGAGGCAGTCCGCAGAAAACAGTTTCTAAATAGCTAAGAGCATCAACAGTAAATTGTAAAGGATAGGAAGAAAATTGTTAGACATTCTCACAGTCTCTTCAAATTAAAGATCTGGAATAACTTTTTGCTGCTGTTATGTTTCTAAGGAAATAATACAGCAAATACAGACACTCCATCCCCTCTGTTTTTAAAAAAATATCTCAGAAAACACAGTAAGATCTGTTCACTACTTAGGACTGCTGTTGGTTTGGTTTGTATTGGTTTGGCAAACAAACAAAGGAAAGACGCAATGCAGGATAATCTGTGAAAGGAATTGGGACAAAAACACAGAAAGACAAGTAAAGGCTTAAGAAGATACTCATGTTTATTATCTGATTTACATTTGACAAAGCAAAGGTAGGTGCACAAAGAGCTGCTGACAAAGTCAAGCCCTAGATACCCAACAACAGTATTTCCCTGGCTGCCCCGAGGGCACCGAAACACCACCCCTCGGCAGCTGCCCTGCAAGGCAACCCCCAGGTTGTAGACACCGACCATTAAACACTTGAGAGCTCCCCTTCAGGTGTCAAAAGTCAGTGTCAAAAAAAAAAAAAAAAAAAAAAAAAAAAAAAAGCCAATGTTAGCCGCCAAGAAGTACTAATTATGTACTAGAATGGTCAGAAAAAAAGAACAGATTTTGAATACTGTATAAAATACACCTTTTCTAGAGAATAAGCTCTTGCCATGAGCTGTCTCTTTGTTCCTTCCCTTTGCCAAAGTCCGTTAATTCATGTCAAATCAAGGACATAAAGTATAAAATCTTTTAAAAAACTACTTTGATGATGGTCATGAAGTTCTCCTTAAGATCCATGCCTAAGGCTATTATTTATATATAAGATTTGGGATCACCATAATTCAGGAAAACTTTCCATTCTGAGCTCACAAAGGTATCCCTCCTCTAGACAGTAGGATACTCAGAAATACCTGAGGTATAATCACTGAGAACCTTCCTGAAGGAGAAAAAAAAGATTAGCGTTTCCTATACTGGCATAAAAGTACACACACAGTTGATACTGAAAAACTAAAATGTGACAGGACTAAAGTTTAACAGATAAGCTGAGGAGAAACTTCCTATAAGGCTTCAGGTCTTCCTACTATACTCTGCACAGCTTTGCTATAATAGAGATTCTCAGGCTGTACCAAAAATGATTTCAGGTGGAATCTTTGAAAACAGCAAACCCCAGTTTCACACAGATTTCTAGATACAGGCACGCACCAGTATACAATCATTATGTTTCTGGCGGAACAGTAATATCAGTCCCATTTTCAAAAACTTAAGTCTGGCTCTAATTAGATATGTTTATTTGGCTGTGACTATGCCCTCACTCTGCCTCCAGAATGATCATTTTAGCTTCAGTTATAAAAAAAAAAAGTATAGTAATTATACAAATACTCCAAAATCTACTTTAGTTTACAACTCTTTATATAAAATACACAAATCTGATAATTTAACACTTTGTACTACTCTCTGGCCCTACATTTTCCTACTTCCTGATGTTTCCTGGAAACTGGCAACAGGAAGATTACTTTCTTAGAGAATAAATAAAAAGCTTTAAGAATTGGCTAAAATAAGCACCCCAGAATCACTGTAGGAAGTAGAGACTCAAATATAACTTTTTAAAAATAGTGAATTGGAATATTCTGGAAATTTAAACATCTTTAAACAAGGAATTCTGGTTAGTGCCTACCATATTCAGGGACACTTACATTCACTATGGACCTGCTGGAATCTTTCTGAACATGTATTGTCTGCTGACCTCAACATGACAGACATTAGGGGAGAGGGCACTTTCACGTTTTGTTTTTAAGAAATTTAGAGAAGTTTTATTAAGCTTCTAAAAAGCACGGTAAACTCACATTCTTACTACTGCATGCATGTTGGTTTTTCTACCCTTTTGGGCACTTAGCTCTTCATGCAGGAGCAGCATCTCACGAGGGGAAAGGAAGGACCCTCTTCAGGCATGAGCATAGGTGTATCAAAGGGAACGAAAGAAGCAAGACTCTCATCAAGAAGTCTTCAGAAAACTGCCTTTCAGTTAAGTCAGAAGAAATGAGCAAAACATTTGCAAATTAAGTTCCAAAAAGATCATGTAATATGCCTACCATTTTCAAAAAACAAAATAATTTGCCTCCTCCCTCACCTCTTCTCCATCACGCCTTTCATATAATGGTATATTTTTTTTGAACTGTACTGTGTAGAGAAAGCCATGTCATCTGATGAAAAGACCTTGATCAGCAACAGTGAAACGGATCTCTTTCCTCCCAATTCTCAGCCTTGTGTCACAATGCTGAATGCTGAAACCTAATCCATGAGTTTCCTTTGCCATTTCACAGAATTTGTTAAAAAAAAAAAAGAGGAATCCCAGAAAAAAGCAAAAGCTTTGATTTTTTCCATTAAAAAAGTTCATTCTCTAATTCTACAGCTATTAAGAAAAAGGCAGATGTATTTTAATTTTACATTAAAAAAAAAAACACAATCTCAAAGCAAGCACCTGGGTTTGACTTTAGCTTATAATAATTTAATATGCCTGAGAATTTTTGTGCAAATACATGTCATCTTCAATGAAAAATATGCATAGCACTTTGGAAAAAGTTTAGTCGCAACTAATTTTCATTATGAAAAAACATACAGACATAAATACAACATTCCCTAACTCCTACTGATTGCACTCTGGTTTAACCCCTTCCAGCCTCCAAGGACATTTGAAAGACAAGTAATTGTGTTCATATGCCCTGGCCACTGTCCTTATCTAAAATAAATATTCTGAAAACAAGTATCCTTGGTTCCAACTTATCCACTTTTTCCTTCTTAAAGTAAATCCTTCCTACCCCCCACTTCATGTTGTTTTTTTGGAGGTGTTGTATAAAAATACACATTTTAAAATGAACTTTTATTAATCACAAATACAAAAGGAATCTGGGTGGTGGCTGGGCTCCCAGTGGCTCAAAGGCTTGAAAACAGAAAGCAAAAGGGAGTTTCCACTACTCTGATTTTATGAAAAAGATAAAATTCCTTGTTTGCTACTGCTGTGTACATACCACTTGATGGATATATAACTTAAGCAGACAGGGTAAACACAAGAGCCACCTCATTTGTCTCAGTAACAGATGGGGCTTACTTAGCTCAGCAACCCTGCAAGCAGGTCAGGTTTTTATAGGCAATGGTCAAAGCTGCTCCCTTTCTCTTCCCATCTCCTAACCCCAATTCTTGCTGCTTTTGCTTACTAGAAGTAAATGTGCTAGCAAGTTCAGTATAACTGGTATATTTTGAATATATTTTGAATTTATTGTCCAGTCATTTTTATTCTCACGATAGGAACACCCAACTGAAGAAGTATATTAAACCCTTCCTCCTTTTTTGCCTCCAAACACTCATAACCCATTCCTTTACACTTTCAATTTATTCGACCTCATTCATTAGGGTCTTGTCCCAATTTTGTTTCCATTCTTCCACTTTCCCCTTTGCACATTCACAACCCATCTGCAACATTCCTTGTCTCTCAGTCACACCAGACTACATGTATCAGTGCAAATCTATCCTTCATGTGTTAATTTGTCTAAGAGATCAGTTAACTGCTGAACTTCAGTCTTCCTTTAGGATATCCATTTTTGGTGAGGTTGTGCAAACTGGGGTGCCCAAGCTACCCATCATGACTGGAAGACTCTGATTCCTCCTCAGTCCACTCAATAAATTGCTACTTGAATTTAAATAAACAGCAGAGTCTGGTCTTTGAAGACCAATTTCTGCCTCTTGGCTTCTTCCATTTTCCTGTGCATCAGAGGTCTTGATCACTCTGGCTATCCCCAGTCTCTTCAGCCTGTCCACTAAGTTCATCTTCAACTGGCCAACATCAGGAGGGTTCCGGGTGGGTCTCAAACCATACATCTCCTGGAGGAATGTTTCAGCTGGTCGGGAGGCCAAAAAATTTTCGGAGAGATGCACTCGAGGCTCAAAGGGTAAAGGAGAAGGGCAAGGTGAGTGAGATGGTGAATTTGGTGGTGTAGAAGGAATAGCCAAGGCTTTAGGGATAGGCTGGAGGAGGGGGCTCTCTGAAACGGGGCTGTGATACACTTTAGCAGAAATGCCTCGTTCTTGTAGAAGTTTGGCCAAGCTCATGGTGCTACTTAAGGTTATAGTGGAATCTCGTCGGTTGGTAACAGATTCACCAATGCTGAGTCTATAGGACATAGCAGGAGAATTCACCGCTGTGTTTGATGAACTGCTACCACTACTTCCACAGGATAATGATGGGAACCCAGAGCTTGGGGAGGGGGGCAGAGAGAAAGAAAGAGCAGGAGAGTGTTTAAAAATAAAAAGTAAATTCCAAGTCAGCATTTAAAGTAATTACATTAGTTATCCATAGTAAATATAGAACAACAAGCAATACATCAGTAACTGTACCCTGTGGAAAGATCTGAACAATAAGAATTTTGATGTTACTTCAGTGATTGGTTAATTATTTGTAATTTGTAACTAAGTCACTAACTCATTGAAATATACTTCTTTTCACAGGCTACTAGAAAGTTTACTCTCAGATAACCTTATTCTTAAGTTATAACTCAAAATATGTGTCTTTGGAAATATGAATAAATTTTATGATAGAAATCAAAGAAATTAAAATATTAAAGAAAGTAGCCAGAAATTTTTATGTATTCATTCCATAAAGTGAAATACACCAGAGACAATCATCCATGAGTGAATAATTCTCCAACTTTTTAGAAAATACAATCTTTTATATTAAACCTAAGATGCTCTTCTAAGGAGAAATTGTTTTCTTTTTTTTTTCCTTAGGCTTGATTTTGAACATGTTTGTGGGAAAATAAAAATAATTAAAAGCTTTGACAACTATTAGAAACTTTCTTATTCTGTAGTTTATTAGAAAAAAAAAACCCTTAAGAAATCATGTACTCAAGGAAACGGTGATAGAGCAGAGAAGGAACTTCTTTAGCCAATTTCCCTCCCTTGAGCAAATGTTACCAGTATCTAATACAGAAACTTCCACTTTAACATAAAATACTTAATATATCAAGATAACAAAATTTTTAATGATTATGAACAAAGTTATTATTAAAACAATTTATTAATAAATTAGATTTCTGAAGTACCAACTAGTATGAAAGAAACAAACAACAAACATGTCTGACTCTGTGGTTATACAAATCCAACTAAGAACCTCTAATCTGATGCAGTCTATAGACTATACTCCCAGGTTCCCATCCCCCTGTTCCTACTTAACTGTAGAACTGACTGTCCTTTCCCAAACTGTACACTTCATATGGTATCAACTACATTGAGAGTCCTCCTAAGAACCAATTTTATAAAACCTTGCTGACATAAGAACAATGCAGAAAAACTGAAGATATGCCTGTTCATTACAGACTTTATTGAGACCTTTACTGGATGAAACCCAAAGTCTTCCCTAATAACTGATTTGCTCTTATACACTGTGAATCATAATCTTATTTCCCTCCACAATGGCAGTTAGAAAGTTAAGACTCAAATACATGGCTCACATTAGCAAGTATATCAGACTTTATAATTTGTATACTCATTTTATTCTTCTATTCATTTTATATCTTTACTCTTGATTCCTCTATGCTTCATTTTTCTTTTTCTTTTTTTTTTTTTTAAAGATTTTATTTATTTATTTGACAGAGAGAAACACAGCCAGAGAGGGAACACAAGCAGGGGGAGTGAGAGAGGGAGAAGCAGACTTCCCGCTGAGCAGGGAGCCCGATGTGGGACTCGATCCGGGGTCTCCGGGATCATGACCTGAGCCAAAGGCAGTCGCTTAACCAACTGAGCCACCCAGGCACCCCAATGCTTCATTTTTCTTTACTACTCCTAGTTAACATTATCCCAGTGTTGAATGTGCCGTTGAAAACCACCTCAGATTCTGTTGGGAATCGGTAGGATAGAAATAACCACCTTGCCCAGAGGGTTCTGGCCTTTGTCCTCAGCTTCTGGGAGGTAATCTGTGCCATGTCTGATACACATGTATTTGTTTACGATAAAGGCAGGCCATACTAGATCTTGGGGTGGGTTGGCCACACCCAACAGTTTTAGGATGGGGGTTAGCCATTGCCAGAGAGAACAACTATGTGATTTAGGGTGGAGGCTTTAGGTCAGTGGACCTGGAGGTGAGCTTAACTATATAGGCAATCAGTCAATCAATCAATCATGACTATGCACGGAAACCTCAATAAAAAATCTGGACACTGAGGCATACATGAGCTTTCCTAGCTGGCACATACTGCATGTACTATCACACATCGATCCTAGGAAAGTAATAAATCCTAAGGACAAGGAAAACTTCTCAGTGGAACCCTCCCAGACTCTGATCTATGTCTCTTTCTTTGACTAATTTTAACTTGTATCCATTCCCTGTAACAAACAGCAACCATGAGTATAATAGCTTTCAGTGAATCTTTCTAGCAAAGTATCAAGCTAGAGAGTGGTTTTGGGAACACCCTGAACTTGCAAGTAGTGTCAAAAGTGAGGCCAGTCTTGGGATCCCTGGGTGGCTCAGTTGGTTAGGTGCCTGCTTTTGGCTCAGGTCATGGTCCCCGGGTCCTGGGATGGAGCCCCGCAATGGGCTCCCTGCTCAGCGGGGAGCCTGCTTCTCTCTCTGCTGCCACTTCCCCTGCTTATGCATGCTCTTTCTCTTTCTCTCTGACAAATAAATAAATAAAATCTTAAAAAAAAAAAAAAGTGAGGGCAGACTTATGTTGAGGACTGGTCCCTCAACTCTTGCAGTTTAGCTTATTCTGGGTACAGTTGCAGCTGGGTCATTTGCTACCTCTGATACCTAAACTATCTATGCCTACATTTTCCACTTACACAATACATACTCACTTGCCCTGCCAACTTCAAAGAATTATAATGATCAAAGGAGAAGATACAGTGTGAAAATATCCTAAAGACAAATGATCACAGAACATTAGTTAAAATTCTGGGAGTTAAAATGAAAGTCATTTTTAAAATAATTTTATGAAAACATAGATAAGGAAGTAAGTTTTAGGCCTCAAATTGCCCAGACCCCTTACCTGGGGGTAACCTGAGTGATATCAGAAGGATGCAATATCCTACAGGTGGTGAAGGTGAATGTCGAGTTTGTGCATGATAGACACTTGCCTGGGTTTGAGGTTGCAACTGAAGTAGAGATTTTAACGGAATCAAACAAAATTGAAAGATTAGGTTAATGATGTAAAACATTCATCATTATTTATTAATTAAGCATTAGTCAAGGGTCTTTTGTATGAAAATCACCAAATTTGGAAGTGAAATATACATAAATATTGTATTAGTATCAACTGGTTAGTATATAGCTGAATCCTTCAATACTTTAAAACTGTAATTCAAAAGGATTAAAAATAGGTTAGAAATAAGAGAAAAACATATTCTGAAAATATATGTTAATCTCCCCTCCCCCCCATCCTGCCCCCAACAAGATCTAGTCATTCAGTCTTTCTAGCCAAACCATCTACTTCAACAGTTCTCAAAGTGTGGTTTGCAGACCCCATGGGAATCCACAGGTCACAGGTCAAAACTACTTTCATAGCAATGCTAAGATGTTATTTGCTTTTTTGACTGGGCTGGCGTTTGTGCTGTCAGTGCAAACGCAATGCTGAGCAAAATTGCTGACTCCTTAGCACGAATCAAGGCAAAGGCACCAGGTTATATCAAGCTAATATTCTTCACTGCTGTCCACCCACAAGAGTAAAGCAAAAAACAAAAAACAAAAAACCCAGACTCACACAAGCATGTCCTGATGAAGCAGTAAAAGCTACTTATTAAATCTTGACCCTGCGTCTTAATATTCTGTGTGATTAAATGGGAAGTAAGCATTAAGTACTCTGCCGCATACCAAGATACAGTGGTTATCTAAAGGAAAAGCACCTGGGTAACGGAGTTGAAGTTTTTTCATGGAACAGCACTTCTACTTGAAAGAAGAGCTAACAAACTGTGGTTATTCAGACTTGGTTATCTGGCAGAAATTTTCTTGGAAGTGAAGGTAATGAGACTATCTTTTCCACAAAAATAGCTTATAAGATTTGCTGTCTGTGACAAAATTTCACCTTCCAAGTAAAAATTAGAGTTCTGGAGAACTCATATCCACTCTTGAGAGCTTAAAGTTTCCTGATACCGATAAGATTTACCTGATGAGCTACGTGGTGATGTTAATGTAATTTTAATATATTATATAACGAAATATATTAACATTTGGAAGATCTGCATAACTTGGTGAACCAATATTTTCCAAATGACCAGTGCATGATATTACAAAATCATGCATGGGTAAAAGATGCATTCAAAGTGTAGGACAGATCCACAGATTTTGTAACTAAGTATGAAAAGTTCACTGATTACTAAGTTTTGGTGTAATATCAAAGAATTATCCACAAATACCTGAAGAGGCTGTTAAAATACTCTCTCCTTTTACAACTACACATCTGAGTGAGCCTACATTTTCTTCATACTCTGTAAACAAAGCAACAAACTATAACAGAATGAATATACAAACTGTATGAAAATCCAGCTACCTTCTTTTAAGCCATAAATTAGAGACTTGCAAAATCATAAAATAAAACCATTCTTCTCACTACTTAAAGAAAACAGTTATTTTTCATAAAACATTATTTGTGTTGACATGTAATTATTATTTTTAAATGTACTGATAAATATTCTTATTATTTCTCAGTTTTGATTTCTAATATGGTAAATATCAATAGATACAACCCACAAAGACCAGCTGTCTAGCGTATAAAGAGATCCTGGGCCCAAAGGGCTTATGAACCGTTGACCGAATCGATCTTTCTCTAACTCAGGCTGGCTAAGAGGTGGGAAGAATGAGAAAGGCCGCTGTTGCTATAGATCTTTCTTTTCTTCAAGACTGAATGCACTCTAGTTAAGACTTAAGTAGAGGTGGTCAAGTGGCCATCCTGGAAGTCAGAAGGCAGAATTACTGGACCACATCCCCCCACGCACTGCTCTTACCTGTAACTGGACCACTGGCTGAAGTAATGGCTGGAAGGAAGATTCCAGTTACTGGCTTGGGTACTGGAGGTTTCTGCTCCACATGAAAAGTGATACCTTCCTCTTCATCCTCTTCTAAATCCGAGAGGTGATAGACGGGATCCTGGGGCAACTGGGTAAAGCCTTTAGTGATGACACCTGGTCGTGGGTCAAGAATGGTTCCTAAATTTGGTTGAGCAAGCTGCTGCCAGTGATGCAAAGTTTGTGATCCTGAATGTGCAAGACCAAAAAAAACAAAAACAAAAAAACCAAAATCTTATAAGGCACATTTTAAATTTCCCACAAATATTCAATCTTGAAACAGAGGCTAAAATCACATGTGCAAAAAGTAAGGATAATAATAAAGCTACTTATTTAGTCTTAATATTTTAGTAAACTTTCTATAAAGTTCTCTGTGACAAGATTCTAAAGTATGGGTAAAATTTTTCTGTTTCAAAAGGAAAGTTGAAAAAAGGACATCTAAAGCAGGGGTGAAAAAGCTAAGACAATAGCCTTAATGGGAACTAGGATGTTGAGGGCAGTGAGGAGTGAGAAGAAGGAAGACATGCACCCTGGAGGTGGGGTTGTATCATCCCAAGTGACAAAAAAATCAATACTTCCTTGGCTTGAAAACTATGCTTTGAACTTTGAAGTCAAAAGCCAGGCTTCTAGATTGAAAGATACCTGAATTTCAGTGTTTTGTTTTGTTTTTTTGTATTCTTCCCCACCCTGCTCATGACTCTCCTTTCCCCAGGCTTTCCAGGGAGAGTAGAGCAGTGAAGGAGATGCTAAAAGGAGGATATATCCCCATAGTTCCTGTCTAAGAAACCTGGTGGAAGACCATCCCAAGCACCTGCACCTGCACCGTCTCATTCTGTCACTATTGACATTTCACCCTAGCGTGGGCAACTCTGACAAATACCTGCACGGATCATTAATGAATGAAACTGACTTATAAGAACCCTTGAGTTTCAAAGGTCCTTAGAGATTACCCACTCAAAATTTTGTCTAAAACAGACTCCTTTATGATAATAACAGAATCATTTGAAGGTAATCAGTATTCCTTAAAACAGATTTATTTTGAATTCAAGTTCTATCTTAGAAGAGAACAGAAACTGAAAGGAAATTATCAAAACTGGAAAAAAAAACAAAAACAAAAAAACAAAACAAACCAACCCAGACCCACATTATCTTGGGTAAATGATACTTCCTGGGTAAAGAACTCTTTTTTGAAAAGGGAGGAAGAGATGAAGTATTACATCTATATTATTTTTATTTATTTATCATATTTCCTTTATTTTACCATGAAAACTGCTGTCAATGATATATCTTAGCTAAGGACAGGAAAGATGTTCCTCCTTCCTCACATTTATATTAAAAAAAATACTGATTGCTGATGATCTGGAGAAAGCAGATCTCTTCGTTCTTTTTCCACAAAGTCCCAGACTTAAAGCACACAAATGAGGTTTAGGGGTAATAAAGGTATCTCCTGCACATAGTCCTCTTATAATTACAATACAAAGTTCAATTCTAGGAAAAGGAAAGGCTAACAAGCAATGTGGCTTAAGAATGGCCCTTGCTGATTCATTACCTTCAAGGGGCTTGACAATTTGTAATTTTTCAGGCATAAAACCTCGAAGGCAACTGGTACTGCTGAGGTCTGTTATCTCCGACTGGTCAGTGCAGAGGGAGGCAAGGCTCTCCATGGGGGTGCCACAACCACTAGCCCCTTCTTTCTGGTCAGCCAGAACCTGGATCTTCCGCTCCCATTCTTCAGCAAAGAACTGCTTCTCACTTAAGTAGTTCTGTCGCCGCAGACTAAGGCGATGCAATGCTGTAGCCAAATCACTATCTCCAGAGGGTCCTGGTTGACCCATCTTCTGAGCGTTCCTATGGGAAAATCATTCACTGACTAGATCTATAAAGGTGACAAGCAAAATCTCAAAAAAAAAAACCAACCCCAAAACTTCTCTTTGCTACAATGGTGAATGTTCAAGAGACTGATCTTAAAGTCATAGTGTTTTTTTCTTAGAGCTTAAGAACACAGAAATAATAACAAACCAAAATCACTAATACTATATGCCATTTTTTATAAATCATCTCAAGCAACTTCAGACAAGCAAATATATAGTTATTTTATGTTCACTAACTTTTCTATTTCATTTAATTTTATATGGAAGTGTAATTAACAATGTTATATTAGTTTCAGGTGTGTAACAGACTGATTTGAGAAATGTAAACATTACTCAGTGCTCACCATGATAAGCAAACTGTATCATATTGCACTGAATCTACAATACCACTGATTCTAAGAGGTACTATTATTTTATTTTATATACTACTAAGAGAGAAAAAAAGGTTTAATGCCTTAAACTATGATACGCCATTAACAACTTCAAAAATATTAAAATGTGAAAAAATTTGCTCTGGGCCATGGAATCCTTATGAATATTGTAGAACACTTAAAAAAATAACAAACCCAAGATCTGTAAATACTACATTTTCATAGTTCCGTGAACACATTTGTTCACTTTTTAATATTTTTTTGAAATTAGAGGTTTCTTACAATTGATATCAAAAGAAAGAGTAGCAAGCCAAGCTGTAGACGCTCCTGGCTACCAGATGTGAATTCACAAAGGTCTGTTTGTTGATCTGAGGTAACTGTGTCCAATGACAGCGTACTGACCCATAAAGCTACCGTGGGTACAGAGTGGAAGACAAAAGGAAACCCAGGGTGATGGATCTTTTTCTTTCTTTGTATCTTCCTTTTTTGGGCAACACAGATATTTTTATTTTTGAACCAAACAAACTGGATCCATGAACCAAATCTGTAGTTTACAGAAATGTGAAGTGACCATGGGCAAGCTACAAAATGACTTAAGCCTCACTTTCCTCAACTATAAATTGAAAAGATATAGTACCTACACTACAGGGTTGTTGTTGACAGGATGAACTAAGATTGAGCTCCTAGTCCACAATTCAGTGTTCACTAATGGTAAGAATACTACCCCATCTCCTGCTGGTAACAGCTAATACTTATCAGGTGTTCAGTGTGTTTTGGGATGGATTTCTGCATTAGGAAAGAGTCTCTGAGATGCCAAACATCTACCTTTCAAAGGTCTTTTGCTGACTTTCCAGTGATGCTGTTTAACTCTAGTTACATATATGTAATTCAGTAAGATGGATTAATGAAAACTGGAAAAAATCTAAGTTTAAACAAATAGGAAGTTAAGAGCAAACCTACTTTTTCTCAATTGGTATTCAAGCTTATCATTTATCCTAAAGGGACCAAAGCAGTTGAGATTATGAGCATGGGTTATGAGAAAATGTCATCTGATCCTATGCATAAATGCCAATGACCAAACAGATTCAAACAAATCTGACTTAGAACATGAAGATTAAGACATACACTTTGCCATACTAAAGAAGGAAGTAGTAAAGAATTTTATAGTACAATGCAAGTTCCACTTTGAATACACTTAAATGTAGCCTTTCACTCTAAAAACTTTTATGGAATCACTGATCTGTCTTATAAATAATGCTTATAGGGCACCATTACTGAATGAAAACTGACAGTTTCAGAACCTCCTTGGAATAGCACAGAACAATGCTGGAATATAAGTATGTGACTTGTATGTCAATGCCATAAAAATTACAGAATCAATGCCACGATCTAGGTTTCTTACTCTGTAACCTCTTCCGAGTTGCTCCCCTGATTCAGGAGTGTTTTGTCTTCTGTTTGCTGTAAACCAGATTCAAAAGGTTTTGCTGTCATGATGACACTTGAACGGTTGGACCCTGGAATGGGTAGTAGAGCTGGAAACGGGATGGAGCGGCCCCGTGTGTCATTGGCAACTCTGACAGTATCAAATATCCGTTTCTGTTGAGCTCTGTCCAAAGAGAAGCATTCATTATTGCCACTGTCTACCACTGGAGCACTTTAGAAGAGATATGTATATGCAATTCATTAAAAATAAAGCCATCTTGGGCGCCTGGGTGGCTCAGTGGGTTAAAGCTCTGCCTTCAGCTCAGGTCATGATCTCAGGGTCCTGGGATCGAGGCCCGTATCGGGCTCTCTGCTCAGCAGGGAGCCTGCTTCCTCCTCTCTCTGCCTGCCTCTCTGTAAAATAAATAAATAGAATCTTTAAAAGAAAAAATAAAGCTATCTTGACTAGCTTCTAAACTTTAGTAGGAGAAATTATTAGAGAATAAACTTCAGGACAAGAGAGTGCTCTTACAAATGTGAGCACTATGAAAAAAACCCCTGAATGCTAAGGAGATTTACAATTGAATCTCAAAATACCTATCACTCAGGACTGTGGCTTCTTTTTAATTCCATCCCAATGCTTGAGTAATAATACATGGGATCTGTACTTACTTTTGTTTAAAGAGAGAAGATTCCTCATCCGAACTCAACTTTTTACGCATGGTCCCCTCAATCTCAGCTGCCAAAGATTCCTAAGAAAAAGAGTTTGAGATTCCTATAATGATTATGTAAGAAGCCTGTTAGGAGAAATAAATTATCCTTAAATTAATTACGAGAGTCTCCAGAATCCAACCCTTTTGATGTTAGAATAAAAGAAAACACAAGAAAATAGTCATAGGCCAAAATGCAAGGAAAAAAAGAGACATTTTGGAAATATAACTTTTAATAAGAACCAACTTCTTTTCATGATGTATTTTTACAGAAGAGAAAAAACCAACATGATAAATAGAAAAAATTTAAATATTGAGACACAAAAACAAAAGGTCTGAAAGGCTATAAACCAAGATGCCAATAATGATTCTGTGCAGGTCAGGATTTGATGGTACTTCACAATTTCTTTTTGCTTTTTTTAATTTCTAATTTCCTATAAAAAACATGTATAGCTTTTACAATGTAGAAAAATCATTCAAGGAAAAAAATAAGCAAGTTTCCCCTTTCCTTGGTCAGAGATAAGGAATTCAGCTAGCATGGGTGCCATGCTCAGTGAAGCTGAGCTGACAATGACTAGAATTGGAGATACTGGTGTGAACTCATATTTTTAAATATATATAAATAGAAGAACATAAATATGGATGGAAACATAGATATTGATGTGTTTGAGTGTGTGTATATGTACGTAATAAAATAACAGTAATAACAGATTATAGTTCACTAACTAAAATAGGAATCGAAGAGTCCATATAGACATAACTAAATGAACAAATGAAAAATAAATGAGGCAGAAATGGGGCGCCTTGGTGGCTCAGTCAGTTGAGCGTCTGACTCTTGATTTCAGCTCAGGTCATGATTTCAGGGGTGTGAGAGCAAGTGCTGTGTTGGACTCCATGCTAGATGTGGTGTCTGCTTAAGCTTTTCTCTAATGCCCCACCCCCGCCCTAACAAACGAATGAATAAATAAATGACACAGAAACACTCTGACAAAAGAATATTGATTAATAAATGTAAAAAAAATGATGGAATTAGAAAATCACCATTTGGCAATCATCACACTAACAAATGAGTTAGATATAAACCATTACTGCATGTGAAAACTAGTGGATAAATGTTTGCTGAGAAAAACAGGATATTTAAATAGTCTCAGAGTATAGTACCATCCCATAAAAGAGTAACTTTGAGCCCTTGGCTACGGTAGCATCTGCCAATTTCCATCACTGTAAAGTTAATTAGTAACATTAATTAATTATTAATTAGCACTGATTAACTTTAGAGTGGGAAAAGTTGGCTGAGACTAACATTAACTTAGTGATCAAAATTAATTAACATTATTAGTAATGGGATAAACAGAGAGTGTGAGCCTCTATCACAGTGTATTGAGAAGAACATGGCATTATTTCTGGCAAAAATATGTTGCTTGAATCTAATCATGAGGAAACATCAGATAAATCCAAACTGAAGACATTCTATAAAGGTAATGAAAGGCAAGCAAAGACAGAAGAACTGTCTGCAGCTGAAACAACCAAATGCAACATATCCGTCAAAGGACATTGTTGGGACCACTGGCAAAATTTAAATGGACTCTGTGGATGAGATGACAGTACTGTATATCACTGACAATTTCCTGACTTTGATGGCTATAGTGCGGTTATACAAGACAGTATCCTATTTTTCTCTATGCCCCACCCCTGCCCTAACAAATAAATGAATGAATAAATAAATGACACAGAAACACTCTGACAAAAGAACATTGATTAATGTTCTTAGTAATGTATCTACTAATATCACTAAAGTATTAGGAGTTAATACGGTGTATCTGTAATTTACTGTGAAATGTTCCAGAAAAAAAAATTAGAGAATGATATGGCAAATGTAGTGAAATGTTAAAAACTGAGGAATCTAGGTATATATGAGAGGATATATTTTTGTATTATTCTTGCAATATTAGTCTAAGTTTAAATTATTTCAAAACAAAAAGTTAAAAAACAAAAAAATCCTGCTCCCATATTCTTCCAAAAAAATCTACCATAATTTATAGTTTGTCTTTTAAAAAATTTTACAGTATTGCTTATAAGTATTTATGAACTAGACTATTAAAATAATTCTTTGAACCAGTATTATAAATTCTGGCATGAACTCACAAGTTTTCATTAACTTTTTTAATTCAAAAAATACTATGTATTGATGAATTAAACAAATATGAATCCTGCTCTCATGGCACTTACACTCTAACTGGAGTTAAATATATCAAGAAACTCAAGATCTGTTGAAAGAGGTTTTAGGTGTTCAGATTTCTATTTGAATAAGTGGGCCTTGGGTGAGGATGACCCAAGTTTAAGCAGCTCTATGGTACACAGACCTAAATCTAATGTCCTTAGGGTTCATCTCATACATTACAATAAACCTGGATGGCCGTCTGTTAGAAGAAAGGTTGCAATAAATAAGAGTATTAAGGTAGACGTAAATATGTAAATCAAGGGCTAAATCAATAAATGAATTCCAGAAACAAGGATAAAGCACATATCTCTCCTCAAGATACTTTATACCACTAGAAACCATATCACTCTCAGAACAATCTAATCTTCAGCAAGTTTCCTTAAACAGGTAACATATTTCCCATAAAAACTCACCCCAGAAAAAGCCCCATATGACTGGGAGAAGTAAAGATGAGCAGCAGGGCCAGATCTACTTCGAAGTTCCTTTATTTCTTCTTGGGATTCATGTAACATTCCCAGACACTCCATATTCCTGTCCTGTAACTCATGCAGCTGAAGAAAAGGATGGTAATTAGTATACTTCATTATATTCTCAACATGACAATGGGGAAAATAAACCCCATTGGGATAAGTATTAATTTTATCCAGAGGGCTAGACAACTTTATGAAGATAATTTCAATAGAAAAGCTCTAAAACAAAGGAAGGAGATATATCTATAGATATATATCTATCTATATATCTTAACAAAAAACTTATAAAGAATAATAATTCTGGGTCAAGTTAGGTTTAGCATAATATTAGATGTATATATTTTTAAATGTCACTCTGAAGTCTGTAAATGACAAGATCAAGTCTACAAAGTATTATATATGTTGCTAGGGTGCTCAATCATCCCAAACAAGTAGTTTCTCCTCCCTTGTTTCAGAATCTTCTTTATATAGTTAGGTACACAAGCATGGTAAAAGAGTCTATAATCTTCAGAGTACATATTTTTTAAGATTTTATTTTATTTATTTATTTGAGAGAGAGAGAGAGCACAAGCAGTGGAGAGGGGCCGAGAGAAGGAGAGAAGCAGACCCTCCCCCCACCACCGAGTAGGGAGCCCGATGTGGGGTTGGATCCCAGGACTCTGGGACCATGACTCAACTCAAAGGCAGACACTGAACCGACTAAGCCACTCAGGCATCCTTTTCAGAGTACATTTTAACTTCAAAAATTTCTTCAAGTGTGGTATGTGGACTGGATCATGCATACTCTAGACCCTTACTATAGAACTGCTCTGTTGGAAGCTTTTGGCAATGGTGCCTGGGAATCTCATTTATAACTCATTTTGCTAGCTGATTCTTGGTGTATGCTAGGGAACCACTAAATTATATCTAATACAGAGAATTTTTTATAAAGATAAAAAGTAAAAGATTTTTTGGTGTTTCTCCTGACATATCTGCAAAAACACTTACTATAAGATATTATTTTAAAAACTGTTGGGTTAAGGTAGATTGGTAAAAGGGTCACATATTCCTAAAGAATCTTACAAAAGACAAGGTTTTCTCTATTAATCAAGTAAGATGTTGTCATGTTACTAATTTAAAGGACACAATCTTTAAATTGCTTTGCTTCTTAGATCTCATAATTTAATCTTATTCCTTTGTTGTTATTTAAAATCTGGTAATCACCTTTAATCATTCTTAGTCATGAGGATGAAACTATTCATTTCTCCCCCCATATTGCACAAGATAAAGAAAGATTTGATTACCTCCATTGTCAGCTGTCTTTGGGCATCTTTGGAAGCTTGTAGGTGAAGTCTCAGTTCCTCCTTCTCAATCACATGCTAACAACATATTAAAAGAGAAAAATGAGCCTTTCCATATAACATACGGGCTACTCTCCCTTTTTAAAGACATCTTAAGAGTGTCTTTCAGAGGTAAGGTCTAGAGACCTATATAAAGCTAACCTTTCAAAAGCCAAATAAGAGCAATAAAAGAAGCAGAATACAAAATCTTAATTAAGGTGTTCAGAGGTCAACGAGCATGAGTCACTAATTCATATCATAGTTTTCTAAGGAAAATCTAACCCCACTTGACAGACAGAAATAGTAACTTGAAAGAAGTTATTCATATATTTTGTGACAGAGAAAGACTATACCAGCAGTCAGGGTAAAACACTGTAAAGGGGTAGGGAGCACACTTACTTTGCTTAATGTATCTATCACTTAGCAGAGTGCATGGTACTAGGCCAGTGCTTAACAAACATCTATTGAATGAATGAATGAATGAACCTACTTCTTTAACTTTGTGCTGAAGATCTACAATTTGAGACAAGAGAGAGGAGATCTCTTCTTGGTACCGAATCAGTTCATCGCTCTTTCCAGATAATTCTTCAGTCATTCTGGACATCTGAGCATTTGTTTCACCTGGGAAAGAAAAGAGAAATTTAAAAATTAATATAAATGTAGGGTAAGGGTTGGCAAAGTAGGTCCTATAGGCTAAATCCTATCGATATGGACTATATCACAAATAGATTTATAATACAAATGTAAAAAATAAACCCAAATAATTGAGAAGAAAATAAAGGATCTTCTGAAATAGGCTAATGCTGAGAACTGAATAGGAGGCAATGAAACTCAAAGAGGTGACTTGTAAAGGAAAGCAAGCTAAAAGTTTCACCTCAACCTTTTTCTTTATGAAGGACAAGGCTGAAAAGAGGTGAATTATATATATGTTTCCAAGTACCAAGACATCATCTCATGTATGTCTTTGAGAACTCCTCAGGGACATCAATAATTTCCCACAAGCAAGGAACATTAAACTTAACATATCTAACAAAGGAACATTTCCAAATGAAATAGTCACAGTTTGTTTTAAAGCGATGGATACAAGAGAGACTTTCCAGGATACCTAGCAAACTGAGCAAGGCCTCAGAAGCAATCCCTAGAGCCTAACATTCTTACATGCACATAAAAGAAAACCTTCAGAATTCCATAGAGGAAGGAAATCCTGCATATAAAAACTGACATCAAACACAAGTGGCAAAACTATTTCTCAGTGTTATATAAAACTATTTAAAAATTGACAGAAGGTCTATACCATTTCAAAGGTTGGCAATAAAGAGGCAGGAGACTGGGATCTAAACTTGTGGGCAAGTCATTTCCTCTTTTGTTTTTTAAAGCATAAAGGTTGTTTGATGGAGTTCTGATGGAGGAGATTCAATTGACATTCCTTCTGGTTCTCTAACGTTGTTATTCTAAGCTATCACATTCTGACACCCACAGCCCAGATGAACTCGCATGATGTTTCATGTCTTCTCTTTTAACATAAAAGGTTATATATTTATAGAAAAATTAGGTATCTTTCTCTAGTAAAGCCTTTTTCTAGCTGATTTATTTGTTTATTTTTATTTTTATTTTTATTTTTATTTTTTTTTTATTTGTTTATTTTTAAAAAGACTTTATTTATTTAACAGAGAGAGAGAGGCCACAGGTAAGCAGAGAGGCAGGCAGAGAGAGAGAGGAGGAAGCAGGCTCCCCACTGAGCAGAGAGCCCGATGCGGGCCTCGATCCCAGGAACGAGATCATGATTTCAGCCGAAAGCAGAGGCTTTAACCCACTGAACCACCCAGGCACCCTGATTTATTTTTAAAAATTATTTTTAATTAACAATATCAAGCCAAAATCTGTCATTGTAGACACATAGTTGGCACTTAATAAATACTTACTGAACGTCAAGTTTTATGCCATCATTTAAGCCCTGGCTTGACCACTTATCAGGTTTCTAACTTTGGCAAATCATATTCTCTGTATCATCTATAGAACTACTTCCTCATTGACAAAATAAAAGCTTTAGTTCCTTTCACTCTAACATGCTATAACCAACAGAAATCTAGGTCTTTCTTTAATGATGACAGCAATTTGAAATAAATATATTTCTTAAAAGTACATATGATGTTTTGTTTAGAGTTGTGGGCTCAATGTGATATTCCAAGATTTTCAGTAACTATTTAAGATTGTTTCTTGAGGTGCCTCTATTGAAACCACTGATTTAATTTCTGAGTTGGTGATATACAACCGAAGAAATTCCCAAAAACTGAAATAAAATGTGTTAATACATACGAAGTTCTTTAACACAATCATTGACAAGCTGTTGTTCCTTCTCTTCATAGGTAACAGTTTCTGTCTTTATGTGACAAGCCTTCAAGGGAAAAAAAAATCAGCCTGTGATAATGTCTTCCAATGACTTTATAGTATTAACTTAATAAAACCTTTAATTCTCATTGAAGGTAAAAGCTCACCAGTTGAAAAGGAAAAATAAAATCCAAAAAGCTTTATCTAAAATAAAGATATGGGACAGAATACGACAAACATTTCCCCCTCAGGGCCTTTGCACATACCTACTCATTCCCCCTGGTGCTTCCCCTCCCTCATACTTTTCTGCCTCCCTAGCCTCTGCTAAAATGTCACTTACTTATTAAGTAGCACTTTGATTTCCCCTCCTGTTATACAAGTTCAGGAAACCCTGTAATTTTCCAACAAAGTTCTTATTACAGTTGTAATTACTTAGGTATTTGTGTAAACTCCATAAGATATATATTCCATGCTGTGGCTTTCTCTATTTTGTCTATCATGTGGCTTTCTCCGTTTCATCTATCAGCTGGTTATTATCTACTTGCCAATGAATGGGATCTATGTGACAATGAAAGGCAAATACATATGCCTTGGCTGTCACCCTTTCATTGGAATGTCAACAGCAAATCCTTAGGTATGCCATATTTAACCTCAACAGACAGGGACCTAAATCTATGGCCTTTAAGGTAAAGGAAAGTGGGAATTAGTGGGAAAGTGAGAATGTACCTTGGATCGAAGAGCCATATTCTCCTCTTCCAGTTCCTTGAGTTTTTCTTGCAGCATGTCCAACTGCAGCAAACCTTGAGATAAGCTAAAGGACTCGTTGAACCGGAGAGGCGTAGAACAGCTGGAATCAGTTTCACTCTCTTCAGAGGCAATAGAGACAATACGAAGTAATTCATCTTTCTTGGACAGCTCATGCTGCAGTTGATTAACCTGCATGTCAAAGGGTTTCATTTATAAGATGGTCTTTACTTTGCATTATTTCTATGGAATACTGCTTTTAATTCATGAAACAATTGTTTTTCACCATAAAATAAAATCATAAAATCAGTTGCTAGATTTTACTGACTAAAGGATTAAAAAGAGAATAACAAACTTCAGATACTTTCTTTTTTGTTTTTTAAGATTTTATTTATTTGACAGAGAGAAACACAGCGAGAGAGGGAACACAAGCAGGGGGAGTGAGAGAGGGAGAAGCAGGCTTCCCGCAGAGCAGGCAGCCCAATATGGGACTCAATCCCAGGTCTCTGGGATCATGACATGAGCCGAAGGCAGTCGCTTAACCAACTGAGCCACCCAGGCGCCCCCAGATACTTTCTAAGAAACAGTGTTAGAGCGTTAACTCAACCAATGGGTTATATTATAATTTGCATAGCTAATGCTTATCATTAACATAGCTATTTCTGTGCTACGTAAAAAGCCAATTTTTATATTCTATATAACAGGAATGTACGAAGAAAATTTCATGTAAGATAATGATACATTCACACTTCTTAAAAACAAAACAAAACTGAAGACCCTTCAAAGTGTCAGAATAGACCCCTCCTTCAAAGTCTCATCCTAAATAAGGCTTATACTGTTAAGCTTTTAAGTATATCTTGGCATGACTTCCTAATTTTAGTTTTAGAAAATAAGTATTTTCAATGCAAAGGTTCAAATGTTATTAAACATCATGCATTTATAAAATATAAACCAGATAATAACAAATTACAGGAAATTTTAAATGTAACCATTCAAGTTAATAAATCAGTTCTCACTAAAAAATATTTATTGCATGATATAAATTTCTTTACCTTTTCCTTTTGTTTGGGTTTTTGACTAAAGATACTTCATTTGGGTATCTATTTTTAGGGTATTTTTAAAAACAAATTTAAGATAAGATCACACAGAAAGTCTACATAAAGGGATGGGGAAAAAGTATCAGAATCTAAGCAGGGTGCTTCATGTTTGGTAGGTACTGAACATAGGCTTCTATATTGACTAAGGCAGAGTCCCATCAGCACTATTTGCACAATAACATTTCATTTCTCTACTGGTTAGTTCAGTGGCTGCCAACAAAGTCAACACGTGTGAGTGTTATTTACCTACCTACTGTTACCACTTCAGGGGTACCCAGAAAAAATAAATTTCTTCATTGCCCAAGAAGAAATTATTTCATGCTATAAATACTTGATAAAAGACTTACCTGATCAAAGGCTTGTCCCAGTTGCTCCTCCAGGGCTTCATTCTGCTCAGACAAGACATGGTTCCGTTTTAAGAGAGCTTGTCCAATTCGAGCAGCTAGCTCCAGATCACGATCTCTCTGTTAAAATACCCAAATACATCTTTTGAGTACAAACAGAATTAAATGGTAGTTCAGAAATTCTTCAGTTTACCTAAACTGAAAAAGATGTCCTAGAAAGCATCAAAATTCATTTTAATGTCCAGATATCACAAATAAACACAGGGCCTGACACACAGGTGGTGTTTAATATATGTTGGTCAGATGGATAGTCACCACAGTTATAAATGCAAACGGTATTTCTTTTCAGGTGCAATTTATTCATCACCCTATTAATTAGAATCAAACAACCTAAACTTTAAACTTATGATTTGAAGGAATTAAGAAATCAATAGGGTCTTTAAAAAACGAAGATAGGGCCTGGCACACAGTGAAAACCCAACAAATATTTGCTGAATGCATTTGCCTATTATATGTGCTAAGGATATAGTATGGATGTTGAAAACAGTTCCAATTAGGGCAAAGTTTCAATGTATTCAGAGCCAGAGTCTTAAAGGACAGCATAATCAGGAGCCCTACTATCAACTGCTACAAAAATGGTAATGTGAGATAAAAGAGGGATAACAGACTATAAGTTTTGAGGCTACAGGTTCTGCTAAAGCATAAAGACAGGAGTTTAAAGAAGTCGGTGGCAATGATGCAGAGAAGCCTACAGAAAAGCCAAGCAAAGCAAGAGTTACTCCTACGTAGATGTGACACACAGCAAGTGTGTGGGAATCTCACCTATGTGGTGATGGTGAAGATCGTATTCTGCAGGTTGGAAACTGTCAATATACATCTAGCTGCCTTATACACAAGCATGGATTCCACTTACATTAATCACTGTAAATAAAATCAAGCTTCTATCCTTTTGCTCTATAACATATGAAAACAGGTGGATGAATGATCTCCAAATTTTCAAGGCCCGTTTATCTCATTTTCAGTAAGGCTAAGTGGCATACACAGCATCTAGGGAGCTGCAGGGAGTGGTCGATCAGAAGGCTACTTCAAAGAGAAAGTTTCTGTAAGATCAACTAAAGTTGACATATAAAGAGACACCTCTAAGAACGCCAACTGGAAGAGAAACACTGCACATATCAAAAATGTCATTCATGGACAGGCCGCCTAGGTGGCTCAGTGGGTTAAAGCCTTTGCCTTCGGCTCAGGTCATAATCACAGGGTCCTGGGATTGAGGCCCTGGTCAGGCTCTCTGCTCAGCGGGGAGCCTGTTTCCTCCTCTCTCTGTCTCTCTCTGCCTGCTTGTGATCTCTCTCTCTCTCTGTCAAATAAATAAATAAAATCTTTAAAAATAAAAGTCATGGACAAACTGAGCTCAAATAATAGTCCAAAATGAAAGTAAAAAAGGGGAGATGCTGCAAACTGCTGGTACAGATTTGCAATGGAGCTGCTTCTTGAATGGGCAGCTCTGTCCCAGGGTAACAGCAAGGATAAAAAAAACAAAATAAAACTTTTCTTTTTTAAAGATAGCTTTTCTAGGATAGGGAAGCCAGTACCATTATAAGAACAACAGCAAAAATTAAACCCTTTGCAACTTCCTAACAATAAACTTCAGGAACCATTCTACTTTGAAATGCCAGCTGGTATGCCGGTTCACTTATACACCTTATACAAAATAACCCAGAACAAAGACATCACTGTTCATTTGCTCTGCAAACTTGATAGATTTTAAATGACTGTCAAGTTTTAGTACTGGAGAAAGAAAAGATATATTCTTACCTCTGCCAGGAGGTGTGTAACCATGTCGATATCATTATAAGTTTTGGTCATCTGCTCCACCCTGTCTGTACCTAGAACTAAGACAGTTAAAAACAACTGTTTATAGTATTTAGAAATAAAAGAAAGTTTTAAATATTTGTAAGAGTTGAAAGATAACAACAACAAACTTATACAAAATACCATTCAGGAGAATAAAAATATACATGAAAGAAGAAAAGAAATGCTTATGTATTAGACACTCATGAAATAGACCAATTATTACAACCAAAATGTACACCATATAATGACATAAGAAAATTATCAAATGATCACAAGACAGCCATTTCCTGACTATCTCCACTTCCCTCAGTAAGATTAGAACTTTGGTCCACTCACACTAGAGACTGTGGGCCTGAAGAATGGATTAAATTACCGATTGTTTTATGCCCTAATCTAAAGTTCCCAAGGGGCAAGTTAATGAGGGGTTGTGCTATTACAAATATATTTAATTAGAATTCTGTTGTGATTATCTTGAATATCTGTGATCACCTATTATGTGAGTTAATGCCAATAAATAAGGAATAGGACTTGTATGATTTTCATAGTTCGGTTATGAAGCATAATCTTTTTTAGCTTAACTAAAAAACTCTTTACGAAAATCTCTACCAAATCTAGGTCTCTACTATAAGATAAACTGTATGTTATATTATAATTTGCATAGCTAAAGTCCAGGATTTCTGCATTAAATTCAGGAACTGTCAATGCATTGAATAATACAGCTCCAAAGAGAATGAATAGTATGACCCCAAAGACTCCACAGTCACAATAAGCAATATTCTTTTAAGCTAAAGATGCATACTAAAAAAGGGACCTTTTGACTTTGAAACAGATCTGTTTTTGACTGAGACTGATCTTATAATTAGTTTGCTATGAAGTGTGAAAAAATAAGACGCTTTAAAGCAGAAAAGCTGAATTCATGTTATCTGAGTGAACTTAACCCTTCTGAAATTCATATTCTGTATTTATAATAAGGAGATGATAATACTCATCTCACAGGATCACTAGGATGAAATATAATTTAATGAGTAGTATTAATCTACTGTTAAGTGTCATACAAGTGTTTATAGTTACTACTCTTTAAACATACCTGGTATGTATGAAATAGCCCTGATATAAAATTCTCTGTAAATAATGTATTGTGTTGGCAGCAGATATTATGATTTAAGTCACTTGTAGTTCCTTAGTCCCATTTTAACCTTGAGGTTGCCCAAAGACACCATGGGACATGTTTGACATTTTTTAAAAAAGATTTTATTTACGGGGCTCCTGGGTGGCTCAGTTGGTTGGGCAACTGCCTTCAGCTCAGGTCATGATCCCAGAGATCCGGGATCGAGTCCCACGTCGGGCGCCCTGCTCAGTAGGAAGCCTGCTTCTCTCTCTCTCACTCCCCCTTGCTTGTGTTCCCCTCTCTGGCTGTGTTTCTCTCTGTCAAATAAATAAAATCTTAAAAAAATATATTTATTTATTTGACAGAGACAGAAAGTGCACATGCACAAGTAGCGTGAGCGAGAGTGGGAGAAGCAGGCTCCCCATGAGCAGGGAGTCCAATGTGAGGCTCGATCCCAGGAGCTGAGCTGAAGGCAGATGCTTAACCGACTGAGCAGCCCAGGTGCCCTGGGACATATTTTACTTTTATTTAGTTTTTTATTTTCCTTTCTAGCAAAATTGCTTACATGAATCTGGAAATTACCTAGAACTTAATTATTGACATCTTATGCCTAGCTAAAAGTAAAACAAAGTGCTAGATTAATAGTAATAGGAGATAGAAAACTAAAAAGATCTAGATAGAAACATTTTACCCCCAAAGCATCTATATTTATAAACAGAAAAACTGGCTCCACAATTTAACCACAGGGAAAGAGAAATAGGCTTTTGGGCCAAAGGAATCTTCACAATTTACTTTGAGTGTGAGATCTCCACTATTTCTGGCCTCAGTAAGATGAGACGAAAACATCAAATCATACCTATGTTCTAAATTCATTACAGAAAACCAGCCAATGGTTGCAAAGCTAAATGCAACCTAGGGTAGTGGGTCTCATCTCTAGATTCTATTTTAATTGATTTGGAGGAGCCCCAGGGCACACACAGTAAGGAAAAGACGCTCAGGTGTTCTGATGTGGAGCTAGCAATGAAAACTACCAATTCAGAAGTTAATACTTGAAGCAAGAACCAGGAACCCTACTCAGTTAAAAATCGTTCTTATAAAACTAACTGGAACAATATATGATATAGTTTTTATGGTAAAGTGGTATATTTATTTAGAAGTAAAACCAGTAAGTTAAGGCTGTAATACGGAACTGTGAGTCATGCATGAAGAAAGGGGAAGAGAAGAAAAGGGACACAGTAATACAGAAAGAGACATTTAAAATAAAACCTATTTTAATGAGGAGAAACGAGTAATAGGATAATAATGAGGTGATAACAACTTCCATCTCATAAGATCATAAAAAAAACTTGGGTCCGCTCACTCTCAGTAATGGGTTCTTTGTGACATGCTGCTGTCCCTGTCATGGTCCCACCAAGATCAGAAAGCCTTTATCTGATGAAATAACCAGTATCCATCTGTGAATGCAGGTTACAAAACAATACAGATCCCAATTCTGTTTTAAAATTGTGAGCTTATCTTCTACCCCTTTGGATACAGAAGAGAGGCTGGAAGGATACACATTAAAATATTATATGGTTATCTCTCAGTACGGATTATGGCTGCTGTCTTCTTTACTTTTTACTCTTTTGCTAATTTTCCATGAAGAATAAATGTTATCTTTGCAATCAAAAAACAGCAGTCTTGTTCAGAGATTTCAAAAAGCAAAAATGGATTTTCAAATGCTTAAATATTTATTATGGCACAGAAGTTAGATAAAGGCAATCAGAATTCCCCAATTTTTGTTTTATGTGAAAGAGTCTCTATCTATGCTACTGAGCCCCCAAAGCTGGGCTACCTCAATTGCTCAGAGCCCCTCAATTGATGTCAGTCAGTCACAAAGCACATGGAAACGCAATGAATTCCTCCTTGCAGCCTCATCAGTTCTACCTTCTCTTCCTTAACACAGTACTCTTGGTAGATATGTTGCTTGGAAGATTTCGAAAGTATTCAGGGCAAAGCTCTTCAGTGTTCTCTTGCCATTTACTCATTGTGACTAAATGCTGCCAAAGCGAGAGGCTGATTCTGCACTGTAACTCTGTACCCAAATAGGCAGAGCCAAGCAGACTGATTTTATTATAATCAATCTATCAAATTCTCTTTTCCCTTCCGTTCTCAGCTGTTAAAAATGTTATGTAGTACAGAAATTGGCAGTGTTCCTTGCTTACAGACATGAAATTCCTAACTCAAAGTTTGTATATATTAGGGGAGATGATAAACATTTTTACAGAATAATTTTGCACATTGCATTGGTTTTCAAAGGTAGTTAATGTTCAACACTTTTGGTGTAAGATTTAGAGAATCTGATGTTCCTGAAAAAATATGGGAGGGGGGAGAAGATACACAAGTACTTAACCAATCCTTACTTTAAATTCTAATTCTTCATAATTTCAGATAGACCACTCAACCTCACATTTTTTCAGGATAGGAAGGACCCATGTTAAGCCATTTTGGTATCTCTGTAATTTATGAGATGGTGCTTGATAGGTCTCTCATGTGTCCCTTTTCAAGGTCGAGAGTTTTTACCACAATTACTGAAATTTAAGAAGACTTCTAATCTCTCCAACCCTCTTGCAGCAAAAAATAAAAAAGAAAGCAACAAAAAGCAAAAATGAAACACAAACTGCCCACGCAGCAGTCAAAGCCACAAGAGCTCCTGGTAACTAGAGACAGATCTTACAGTTCTAACCCCAAAGAAGTGACTGCTGCTCTTGCTGCTGTAATATGGAGAATGCTTTTGCAATACCAAAAAACAAACAAACAAACAAACAAACAAACAAACAAACCAAAACCTGCCTTCAAAAGCACTGAGAACAAAAAGAAGGTGTCTGATGATATATACCATCTAGGACAGCCTTTCTCAACAGGGTTCCAAGGGAGAATTTAAGCCCTACATATAATGACTTAAGTGAGACAATTTTCTCAATTCACCCATAGATAATACTCAATAGATGTCTTGGGGCATATGACTTAATTATTTTGTGGAATTGGATGAGAGGAAATATAAATATGTTAACCTCCATGATCTGACTTACAGTTACTGCTTCCTGAACATTATCAGCTATATTTCTTTTCCTGCCAGTATAGAATGAATAATTTTTCAGGGCAGACCTTGAGGAAAAGTATAACCAGAAGTAATTATTATTATTATTTTAAAAAATATTTTATTTATCCATGTCACAGAGAGAAACACAGCTAGAGAGGGAACACAAGCAGGGGGAGTGAGAGAGGGAGAAGCACGCTTCCCACCGAGCAGGGAGCCTGATGTGGGGCTCGATCCTGAGACTGTGGGATCATGACCTGAGCTGAAGGCAGATGCTTAACAACTGGGCTACCGAGGTGCTCCTGAGAAGTAATTATTTATACAACCGTATTTCTCTACAAATTGAACACCCTCCCTAATTCCTTAAATTCTCCAATGAACAGCACTATGAAATGGCCACATAGCTTTGGTTGACAAAGCTCTGTACTGGTGGTTCTCAGATCTTAGTGTGCATCGGTACTCTCAGGAGGACTTGTTAAAACACAGACTGCGAGGCTCCACTTCCAGAATTTCTGATTCTGCAGATCTGGGGTAGGGGCCCAAGAATTCGCATTTCTAACAAGTTCCTAAGTGATGCTGAACTCTTAACTAAAACTTACTAGACTAATCACTTCTCCCTAACCCTTTTTTCTTATGTATTAGAAAGTGGTACAGGTGATCTCTTATTCTCAAATAAAAAATACCCTGACACGTAGGTCAGGTTTCTTTCTCTTTTTAGCCTTTCTATGAACAGATGGTACCTTCTGTTATGATGTGCTCTGACTGCACTGCTCACCCCACAGCTCACTCTGGGTCTCTCTCTTAATAAAACTAAGGAAATCCTAAAATGACTTGTTGTGCAAGCAAAATATTCTTTGAGGATCTTAAATTTCATATATGGCAGGGACTAGGACGGAATTATTTTTTTGGACCCACCCATTGCTCTCAAGTGTTCTATTTTAGAAGTAAACAATCTCTTTCTGGTTTGCTGGGGGCTTCAGAGAACATCCAGTATCCTTTCATCCATTTGAGGTGGGCTCCCAACCCAAAACCCTGCCCATGCTGCCTTCTAAATTTATTTTTCTTCTCACAGTTCTTTCCATTTCTTTGTGTTACAAAAGACAGAACGTGCCTCTGCCTGTGTCATCTCTTTTTATTAGCTGTTAAAAATTCATTTTCAGAGCAGGAGTATCTACTGGTATGTGAGGGAAGTAGGGATAAGACAAGGCTGCAGTGGTACCAGAGAGCGAACCCCTAGGATGGATTTGAGGATACATAATAATTATTCACAACCACAGATCCTGACATCTCAAAGGGACAGAAAACTGTTGGAAAGGGTTAAATAATGTTTGGTATCTTGGCTTTTTAAAATATCAATCAGTTGGCTAAAGTATATCACTTATCTTTTACATTCAGAGATGCAAATTCAAAAATGAAGTTTATTTATATTTGAGTGAACTGGTAACCCAAAGAATTGATAACTTTAAAATAACAGTGAAATTGAGGTATATAGTACAGAGATAAAGAATTAGCAGACTAATTATAATCCTAGTTTATTTGCTTCAAAATCTTAAGTATATCATATATAGTTCTATTTTCAAATTATTGAAATGAAACTAGTACCTTTAGGTTGAAGGACTGGGACAGTTTTCTTAACCCTGGAAGTATGGATCTGTAACATCCTATTAATCTTAAGTTTTAATTTGCTCCCTTGAACAGTATGATTTACTTTGTATAAAGTCCTGAACGGCAAGTATTTTAGAATTTGATTATAATTTATTTTCCAAAGAAATTTATTTTTATTTAAAATTCTTCCTAAAAGTAACTTCATGAAATTATAAGACAGCTTTCTAGCTACAGTTCCAGCCTCTAATGGCATATATGACAAAGAAAAAGTAAATTAAGGGGTACTTTCTGTGCCACTTTATCAAAATGATGACAGAAACTAAATTCATCCTGATGAAATTTCTGTTTGAATTTTCTCCTCACAAATCTAAAAATGCGTGGAACAAAGAGAAATGGAAATAAAAAACAAGCACTTCTCAGAAATCTCATGCAAGCAACTTCTCAAACTTAAAAGTTAAGAAAACCTTAAGAGCTTTAATATTCAGCTACTTAAAAGAATTTGAGGAAGAAATAGTTTTGAGCTTCTTGATATTCTAATTCAAGCTTAAACAATGTTTACAGTTTTTTTTTTCCTGAGCAGTAAGTAATCTGGTTCTAGGAAAACTAATATTAAAAGTAAGTTAGTATTTCAGAATAATTCTTAAAGACACTGAAGCACTCACTGGGAAAAGGTTTAGAAAGGGATGCAATGTCATATCTAACTCAAATGAGAATTTTACAAACATATCAATGTTGAACTTACAGACTTTTAAAAAAAATTTATTTATTTATTCATGAGAGACAGAGAGAGAGAGAGGCAGAGGCAGAGGGAAAAGCAGGAAGCCTGATGCGGAACTCAATCTCAGGACCCTGGGATCATGACCTGCGCTGGAGGCAAACACTTAACTGAACCACCCAGGCGCCCTAGACTTTTATTATATATCCTAGTAGCTACAATGCACACAACATTTTTACAGTGAATGAATAAAAAAGAGTCAGCTCAACCTGAAGCAGATGTTTGGAATGAGGTCAAAAGCCAAAAGGTCTCCATATTTTCTTATTAAAACTACTTATGTATCAAAAAAACCACGCTTCTTAATAACTGACCTCGTTCCTGTGAAAATGTTTAACAGGAAATACGAAGTAAGACAGCTGATGGCTTAGGATATCAAACTACTGGGATAATAAATGTTTTGAGATATAAAGGGATATTAAAATTTTAAATTAAAATTTCAACTACTTTTTTTTTAAGTTCCTTTCTCTACTCAGTCTGAGAAAAGTATCAAATAAAAGAAAGGAGAAACAGAAACATCTGAGTATCGCTTGCAACCCCAGACACTCAGTGTCCTAAGAATGACAAACTCGCTGCATTCGGACGTAACATAGAATCATCTCTTTGTGCTGTGAAATCAGTTTGAGTTAAAGTAGGTACACAATGAACAATGCCTAGGGATGCCAAATATTTTAAAAGTCAACACTGAGATACTTACCACCTTTATCTCAATGGACAAACTCTAAAAGGGTAAAAAAATACTCACTCATATAATGGAAAGTCTCTTCAGCAAGGACTGGAGAGAGGGCATCAGACGCATGCTGCTGCTGGTGTGGGGACTGAGTCCAGTCTTGATTTTCATATAGAAAGAGAGAGTCTACTCTTAGCTTATACTGGGGTAGCTGTTCTTCCAGCAGACTCACCAGCTCAACTTCAGGGAGATCCTCATTGGAGCAGACATCTAAAGAGGAGAGTCCATGTAAATGAGGCCAAAATATTCCAACTCACTAGGCTACAGAGAAAACACCAGTGAAATTAGTTTGCAAAAGTAGAATAAGTGAAGAAACACTAGCCAGGATAATTTCTCCAGTGATTTTTTATTAATATATGTTGGTACTATATAGTTGGTCTTTCTCTAGGTTTCTTTAATATGAAAAATTCTATAGTAAAAATAATACCACGAATTTTAATTATACCCTATTTAAAAATATATTGCTTAGTGAATACAACTATGTTTTAAAAAACTAAAATGAATTTGAACAAATTTCTTATTTCCTCCTTATAAGCCTATTTAGTGTTGCTTAAAAGAGAGCTGATCTCAAATAACATATATGCTTGGGGGGGGAAGGCAACACGAAACAATGAGTAGAAAATAGTTCAAAAGGAATAAAATGACATGTTCTTTAATAAAATTTGAACGCTGTGGGAGGCTTCTTCAAAATTTGGGGAAATTACATTTCAGTATATTCTTAAAGTAGCTAGATATAAAAAAATTAACATTTATTCATTAAATGTTAACCAGTAATGTTAACATTTTAGCACAGTGTTCCAGCACTAGTACTAGACTAAGTACTTTATCATTTTTATTGGAAAGATGTGGTATATTTGAAGTCCTGAATACCTTTCACATCACACTCTCTTGCCCACACCTCTAGCTACCTCCTGCATACACAACCCTGAACACACGTGGCTTCTCTGCCTTTATGTGTTTGCCCCTGGCTTCCTGTTCCAAATACTGCCCCTCATTTAATACTCCCCAAATTTAGCAGTTTACAGAAAAAAGTAAATGCATCCCTTTTAACAGGCTTAAAATAGAGAAACACAGGATGTCATATCAACCCTCATACTTTATAAAGAGATCTGGTATTTCCTTTATAGGTGGTATAAAGAAACATAGTCTAACTCTGTCAAAGAGCAACAAAGTTCATTTTAAGAAAGCATATCTTAAGAGTAAATTTTGACTACTTGACTTTAACAATGACACTCTGATAAATCGAATATGAGTAATCTGACAATATAATATATCCTTCTTTACCCAGGACAAGCAGTGACTTCATAATCACAAAGATGAGTACATAATCACAAAGATAAGGTACATTTAAAGTCTTAAATATGCTTCGAAAGAAGCTCTCAACCCTTAGCAGATCTTTTTAAAAACCCTAAAATACAACCAAATTTTATTACTACAAATTCCATGGGACCATCCAAATTTTTCCTGCTATAAATAAATATATCACAAACAGATTGTCAGTGTAATACTTGAAAGAAAAGAAGTTGACTATAAATAAATGCTGAGCTATAAACAGGCTTGTCGGCAATTCAGGAAATGAACAAAAATTTAACATTCATCAAAAGAGCTTTTATTCCCTAAAAACTGTCTTTTATTTTATTTTAGACGACAGCTCTTTCATTTTAATTGCTTAGCAAATCTTTAATGTTAATGACATTTTAAAAATCTTTACTGCAATTTCCTTCCCTGTCACCTCCTCTTCACCCCACATGTTTATTTAACAAAATTGCTGACCATCTAAATTAGAAATTGTCTTTTAATACACATTAATGAAATTCTGTGAAAATTCAAGGTTACCAATTCCCTTCTTCCAAAAGGTACTTTTAAAAATGCATAAACAATCAAAGTTTAGTAGATTAAATATCCTTGACTCACTCCCGCTATTTGCTTCTACATTTCTGATAATGTACTATTTACTATTATTCTTATTATCAAGTCTTAACAACCTGACTACTAACATTTTACCTTCCAAATGTCCCCTCCATGTGCTCACTTAATTTTAGCCACATTTAGATTAGATTCAAGGACTCCTTTTGTTTCTCAGGAAGAGCCTCAAAACTGGTCTGTCCTCATACACTCAAATTTTCCTCCATATCTTCATATCTACATTATGTCACTCTCCTATACAAGGCTAAAAGAGGTCTGAATTTCATCTAGCCATTGGAGAAAATCTTATGAACAGCTGGGATAATCAGTAAAGATCTTGGAAAGGCCATGCCTACTCTTAGTAGGATTAAGTTAATACTAGAATAAAGCATACTACATTATAAAGTGTGATTTAGAGGCCCACATAACAAAGCTTAAAAACAAGCCTCCAAAGGATGGACCTTATTAGCAAGTAACTTAAGGACCCATCAGAACAAATTTTAACAATTTTCCAAGGAAGACAACAAAATCTAAACATCTAACAATGTAACATTCAAAATATTAAGCATTGGATAGAAGATTATTAGAACCATTACCACTTGGAAAATGAGTCAATAGACAGGCCCAATAATGACAAAGATGATAAAATTAGTAAGCAATTTAAAAACAGCTATTATTAAAACACTCCAAGAATTAAAAGGAAAACATAAACTCGATGAAAAGAGAAACAGAAGCTATATCAATCTTTATAAAACTCAAGTAGAAATAGAGTATGATACCTAAATCGAAAAACTCAATGGATAACATTAACAGATTAGACATTCTCCAGAAGAAAAAAACAGTAGTAGACTCGAAGGCACAGTAATGGAAACTATCTAAAATGAAACATAAAGAAAAAAAATGGGGAAAAAATGAACAGATCATTAGTGATTTCTGTCACATAGTATCAAACTGTCTAACATATATGCAATGGAGTGACAGAAGAGCAGAGAGGCAGAGCAGAAAGAATATTTGAAGAAATAATGGCTGAAATCTTGCAAACTTAATTAAAACTATAAACCCATAGTTCAAAGAAGCTCAACTCTAAGCAGAATAACACAAAAGAAAATCCAAAGAGAAAAATCTTATAAGCAGGGAGCGAAAAAAAAAGAACACCTTACATTTGTGGGAACAAAGACAAGAAAAATTTCATCAGAATCAAGGCAAAGTAGACGACAAGAGATGCTGTTAAAGTGCATAAAAAGTCAACTCAGAATTCTGTACCAGTGAAAACATCTTTCATAAAAGGTGAAATAAAAACTTTTTCAGACAAGCATAAAAGTGCGACTATTCATTGCCAGCTAACCCTGTGTTACAAGAAATGTTAAGCTTCCTCAGACAAAAAGGATTCAAAATGCAAAGATCTACAAAAAAAAAAAAAAAAAACCTGACAAAACTGGCAAATCTGTACATAACTATATAAAACTTTTATTCTCATTATTTAATCTATGACTGTTTAAAGTAAAAATAATAACAATTAATTATGTATATAACATGTAGATGTAAAAGACAGGGGAACAATAATACATAAGATGATGGGAGGAAAAGAATAACACTGTTGTAAGGATGTCACTTTATGAAATAGTATAATGTTATTTGAGGATATACTGTGGTAAGTTAAAAATGCATATTGCAAACACAGAGCAACCACTTAGAAAAATGAGAGATGTACCTACTAAGTCGATAATGGAATTAAAACGGAATCCTAAACAAAACAAAACAAAAACCAAAAATCCAAAACTCAGTTCAAAAGAGTAAATGAATGGGGGAAAAACAAAGAACCACTAAATGGAACAAAGAGAAAACAAGTGATAGAACAGAGTCTACTGACTCAACCAAACTGATAATTATATTAAATGTAACTCACCTAAACATTCCAATTATAGAGACTGTCATACTGAATTAAAAACAAAAACAAAAACGATCTAACCATAAGCTCTCTATAGGAGGTGTTCTTTAAATATTCAGGTAAGTTAAAAGTAAAAGGATGAAAAATGCTATCATACTAATTCTACACAAACTCTTTACAAAAATAGAGGTGGGAATATTTTACAACTCATTTTATGAGGCCAGCATTACTGTAATACCAAAATCAAACAAATATATTACCAAACAAAAAGTAAAAAATCAATAATTTCCTTGAATGGGGCACACACACACATACATACAAAACATTAATAAATCAAATCCACAGTCTATCAGAAGGATAATACTTCATGGTTTTCCTTCACAAGGTTGGTTTAAAAATTCAAAAATAGAAAAAATTAAAAATCAACACAATTCACCACATTAACAGACTAAGAAAGAAAAACCATCTCAGTAATGGAGAACAGGCATTTGACAAAATTCAACATCTACTCATGACAAAAATCTCTTATCCAACTGGGAAAAGATAAACAATTCCCCTATTTGAAAAAGGCCATTCTAGAGGAAATTAATGGCGAGGCTATAACTTTTTCTCTAATATTAGAAATATGGCAAGAACGTTTACGCTCATCACTTTTATTAAAAAACATACTGAGATCCTGTACTATTCAAGAAGTCAAGGAAAAGAAATAAAATACATTCAGAATGAAAAAGAACATGTAAAACTGTCTCCATTTGTAGATAACATTATGGTTTATGCAGGAAATTCTAAGGAATCTATAAGAAAGTTAATAAAACTAAGCTGGGCTATCCAGGTGGCTCAGTCAGTTAAGCATCTAACTCTTGATTTTGGCTCAGGTCTTGATCTCATGGTCATGAGATTGAGCACTGCACTGGGCTCTGTGCAAAACATGGAGCCTTCTTAAGATTCTCTCTGTCTCTCCCTCTGCCCCTCCCATGCACTTGCCTCCTCTGCAGGCGTGTTCTCTCTTTCTCAAAAAAAGAAAAAAAATTTAACAATAAAATTAAAAATTTAATAAAAATAAAATTAAGTAAAGCAAAGTTGCAGAATACAAGGTCAATATACAATTTAATTTCTATACACCAGCAGTAAAAACCTGTAGAATGAAATTAAATAATAAATAAAAAATGCCATTTACAGTAGCAGAAATAAATACAATTTTTAAGATTAAATTAAATACATGTAAGACCTGTATAATAAAAACTACAAAATACTGCTAAAAGAAATTAAAGAAGACCTAAATAAATGGAGAAATATATCATGTTCATGGACTGGAAGACTAAATTGACTTAAGATGTCAATTCTCTGGCGTCTATGTAATGTCATTCAAGTGGAAATCGACAAGCTGATTCTAAAATTTATGTAATGTTGTGAAAGATCTAGAATGACCAAAATAACTTCTGGAAAAAAAAAGAGCAAAGAGAGTTTATACTACCTGACTTCAAGATTTATTAGAGTTAAAGAAACCAAGACAATGTGGTATTTATGTAAAGACAGACTTAGGGATTAAAGGAACACAGTGAAGCATTCAGAAACAGAACCACATATGCATATGTATGTGATTTTTCAATGAAATTACTAACGTATGTCAATAGGGTAAAAGATAGTGTTTTCAATAAGTGGTGCAGAAATAACTAAACATTCAATTGAGAAAAAAAAATCAAGACCTTAACCTCATTCCATAGGCAAAATTTAACCATAAAATGGACCATCTGCCTTCGGCTCAGGTCATGATACCAGGCTCCTGGGATTGGGCCCCACACTGGGCTCCTTGCTAGATTTCCTTTTCCATTCCCTCTGCCCCTCCTCCTTCTCATGCTCTCTTTGACTCACGCTTATTCTCAAATAAATAAATAAAATCTCAGGGTCCTGGGAGCAACCTCCCCCAAGTCTGTCAGGCTCCTTCCTCAGTGGGGAGTATGCTTCTCCCTCTCCCTCTGTGCCCTCTCTTTCCTTTTCAAGTAAATAAGTAAAAAAAAAAATCTTTATTAAAAAATAGACAGGGGTGCCTGGGTGACGCAGTTGTTAAGCGTCTGCCTTCGGCTCAGGGATAGAGCCCAGCATCCCCGCTTGGCAGGAAGCCTGCTTCTCCCTCTCTCACTCCCTGCTTGTGTTCCCTCTCTAGCTGTTTCTCTCTGTCAAATAAATAAAATCTTAAAAATAAATAAATAAATAAACAAACAAATAAACAAAAGAGAAAAAAGGAGACTATCTTTGTGATCTTGAAGATTTTTTTAGAAACAACACACACAAAAAATCAAACCATTATGAAAGCAAAAACTGAAAATTAGACTACATCAAAATTTAAAACTTTTGCTCTTCAAAAGGCATTTTAAGATGAAAAGGCAGGAGTACTTGGCTGGCTCAGTCCGCAGAGCAAAGGACTTTTGATCTCAGGGTTGTGAGGTGGAGTCCTACACTGGACGTGAAAATGATTTAAAGACAACAACAAAGGTGAAAAGGCAAGCTGGTATGGGAGAAAATATCTGTAACCCATTTATCTAACAAAGGATTTACATCTAGAATATAAATAAAGATATTTAGAATTCAATGGTAAGAAAAATTTTACAATGGGCAAATGATTTGAATAGACAACTCTAAATAAGATTTAGAAATGGCCAATAAGCACATGAATAGGTGGTCAACATCATTAGTTCAATCAGGGAAAAATAAATTCAACCCACAAAGAGATACCAGGATGTATCTACTAGAGTGGCTTCAATCAAAAACATTGACATTATCAAGTGCTGGTGTAGAACAGAGCTCAGCAGAGCAGGCTCTAGCCTGCTGCCTCTGCCTGATACTGTAAATCACATTTTATTGGACCACAGTCACATCTGTCTGTGGCTGTTTTCTGTTTTTCAGAGTTGAACAGCTGTAATTCAGCAATAAAAATGATTGAACTACTGATACCACAATGTGGATAAATCTCAAAAACATTGTATTGCACAAAAAAGCCAACCATAAAAGACACAGATTAATTCGTATGAAATTCTGAAGTTAATTTGTATGAAATTTGCATGAAATTCTATGAACAAGCAAATTTTATCTACAGTGACAGAGAGCAGATCAATGGTTACCAGCGTCCAGTGGTTGGGGGGTGGGGGTTCTGGATACAAGGGAACTTTGCCGGGGATAATAAAAATGTTCTACAACTTGACTGTACTAGTGGTTACATGAGTGTATATATTTGTCAAAAACTAAACTATGCAGCTGAATGGGCACATTTTATCTTAATAAAGAGATTACAATAAAGCTGAATTAAAAAATGGAAAAAACTTTAGGTTTGGATGGATTTCAGAATTTTTTGGAGTATTAGAAAAGTAATGCTATATGTGTACTGTATGATATATAACAACTCCAACTGGTTTTGTAGCAGCACCCCATAATTAATTACATTAATACACTTCAGTAAATATTCACCTCAAGTAAAATCAGTCTAGAATTAGCTACACAGGTTTTATGCACCAATGAATTTTAGAACCAAAGTTTAGATAAAACTTTGGGTGTTCAGAGGTTTTTTTTTTTTTTTTAAGATTTTATTTATTTATTTGACAGAGAGATCACAAGTAGGCAGAGAAGCAGGCAGAGAGAGAGGAGGAAGCAGGCTCCCTGCTGAGCAGAGAGCCCCATGTGGGCCTCAATCCCAGGACCCTGAGATCATGACCTGAGCTGAAGGCAGAGGCTTTAACCCACTGAGCCACTCAGATGCCCTGTTCAGAGTTTTTTGATTTGGTCTTACAGATAAGGACTTACTGGTCTATAGCTGTGTTTGTATGACCTGTATGTCCTGAGAGCTTAAGTGTCATCAGCTGTTGTCAGGTGTTTGCAGGGTATATCAAAAAGCAACTCTGTCCTTGTCGAAGGTTATGAATAGAGAGACAAGGAGGTCCTGCTGACCAGGGCTCACATAGTACAGGAGAATCTGACAGACAACACACAACACATAAGGCTGATTTGGATAATTCAGTAGGACCCAGGAGATTAATTCAGTTTGCCTCTCAGGAGATTAGGCTGGAGAGCGCGGCCAGGGTTTCATCGTGGCAGATGGTACATGCTAGGAATTGCACTTGAAATTTATTAAACTGGACTCACCAGTGATACTCTCTGAGTCTCTGTGATTGATATTCATGTGGGTTTCTTCACCTGTTGGTGATGTAAAAATGGCATTCTGTGATTGACTCATGCAGGATCCTTTCTTGCTTTGGTTGACAAGGGCAGCTTTGGTATGAATCAGAGTAAAGGAAATCCATCAAGCCATTCAATAACAAAATGGATCTGGTCATACAGATATTTTCTTTAAAACAGCTTTTTTTCTGATGACTCAAATGACATCTGCAGTAATGAGTGCTCTCATGTGATTAGCATACCCTGGAGAGTCATGACCTAAAACAAAGAACACATCAAGTGACTTTAGAATTCAGCATGCTCTTTAATAACAGCAGTCCAATTACCTAGAATCTCTGTCATTAAGGATGTTTTCTTAGTGATACATACAACATGGTGTCTCAAAATAATTATGTTGGATGAAAGAAGTCACACAATAAGAAAATATATAGTGTATGATTCCATCTACCTAATATTCTAAAAATGTACACTTATCTACAGTAAAGAAAGCAAATCAGTGGCTTCCTGAGGCTGGGGAAAGGGATTACTAAGGGGCAGGAGAAAAGTTTTGGGGATGATGAATATGTTCGTTATTGTGGTATGTGGTGGTGGTTTCACAATTATATACACATGTCAAGATGTATACGTGCAATCTAATAATAAATTATAATAATGTTTAAAAAATTTAAAGGTAATCAACTGTTTATAAAGTAAAATAAGAATAATAATATATTATGAGTGCTCTAACATAAGCAGAAGTAAAATGTATTATGATAAGAGCACAAAGGCCAGGTAGAGAAATATGGAAATATACTGTTATAAGGCTTTTATATTATACATGAAATAGTAAAATATCTCTTAAAGGTAAACCTTGATAAGTTAAAGATGTATACTATAAACCCTAAAGCAATAAAATAACTCAAGAATTACAGATAATAAGCCAACAAAGGAGATGATATGAAATGAAACAGAGTTTTTCTACTCTGGCACTACTGGTATTTGGGGATAATGCTTGGTCATGTGCATTGTAGGATATTTAGCGGTATGCCAGCAGAATTCTCTCACCAGACCCTCTCCCAGTTGTAAAACCAAAAACGTCTCCAAACATTGCCAAATGTCCCCTGATAGGCAAAGTCACTCCCAGTTGCAAACCACTGATAAAAAAAAATGCTAACCCTCACTTATGACTAAATAAAAATGTAAAGAAACTATTTTTCACCTATTAGATTAGCACACATTAAATTTTTTTTTTTTTTTTTAGAAATTTTATTTATTTGACAGCGAGAAACACAGCCAGAGAGGGAACACAAGCAGGGGGAGCGAGAGAGGGAGAAGCAGGCCTCCCCCCGAGCAGGGAGCCTGATGTGGGGCTCGATCCTGGGTCTCCGGGATCATGACCCAAGCTGAAGGCAGTCACCTAACCAACTGAGCCACCCAGGTGCCCCAGCACACATTAATTTTTATTATACTCATTGTTGAAGAGGGTATGGAGAAACGCCCTCATATTCTTGATAAAAGCACAAACTGGCACAAACTTTTTGAAAGGCTATTTGGCAATGTCTACCAAACTTCTAAGTGCACATACATCATATTCAACAATTCTACCACTAGGAGTTTATAATATGGATATATTCACAAAGTATGACAAATTATAGGCACAAGAATGCCCATATGGTATTTTTTTAAAGCATGAACACACGACTCAAACAAAAATATGCACAAAGAAATGGTTGAATAATGGTACACAAACAAATGGAATGTATTAATTAAATACGTGTGCATACTTGGAAAAAGTTGTTATTAGTTGGGAAAACTCTTCAATACTAATTATAAGTCTGGCTTTATATCAAAAGACAGTCCCTACCAAATAGTCTCTACTTAGCAACTTGCAGCTTCTATTTGTGGCTAATTCATTCGCATGCATACTATTTATAGGCATTGTAAACATTCAGTGCTCTACAAAAGGCACCCCCAACAAGGAAGGAACAAATAAAGGAACAAAATAAAGGCATTAAAAGAAAATGGTCACTGAGTTAGAAGAGAAAAACACTCTCAGTAAATACTAGGAAAGAGAGTTTCAGAGATGAAATGGGAACAGAATTAAACATTACAGAAAAGACAAAGGAGAGATTTGTTTAAAAGGGGGGTACCAGGGCACCTGGGTGGCTCAGTGGGTTAAAGCCTCTGCTTTCGGCTCAGGTCATGATCTCAGGGTCCTGGGATCGAGGCCGCATTGGGCTCTCTGCTTGGCAGGGAGCCTGCTTCCTCCTCTCTCTCTGCCTGTCTCTCTGCCTACTTGTGATCCCTCTCTGTCAAATAAATAAATAAAATCTTAAAAAAGGGGGGGGTACCAAAAGAAAGGGGGTACCAGGACCATAAAATCAATATTAGACTTCCAGAAACCAATTCAGCTAAGAAGTTAGGCCCAAAGCTAGGCTGCAAGGAGTAAGGAAGGGAGATGGTAAGAATGGAGTTTACTGAGTACAGACCAGGATTTCTAATACTAACTTTCAGATTTACATGGACCAGTAAAATTTCAAAAACTTCAGATGTTACTGACATACTGTTGCCCTTTTTTTGAAAAATACATTTTGTAAGGAAAAAGACATAATGGAATAAACAAAAGTTCTTCCAAAAAAGGAGTTTATAATTTTATACTGACATAACAAAATTTTTCTATATCTGAATTCAGAAAATTTTAATAAATAAAAAATTTTAAAGTATATACTAAAAGGTAACTTAAGGAATAGGAGAAAATGCTTGCAAATGACATATCTGATAAAGAGTTAGTATCCAGGGTGTCTGGGTGGCTCAGTTGGTTAAGTAACTGCCTTCGGCTCAGGTCATGATCCTGGAGTCCTGGAATCAAGTTCTGCATCAGGCTCCCAGCTCTGTGGGGAGTCTGTTTCTTCCTCTGACCTTCTCCCCTCTCATAGTCTCTCTCTCAAATAAACAAAATCTTTTTAAAAAGTTAGTATCCAAAATATATAAAGAATTTATAAAACTCAACACCCCCAAAATCAAATAATCTAATTAAAAAGTTGGCAGAAGACATAGACATTTTTCCAAAGAAGACATACAGATGGCCAAGAGACACATGAAAAGATGCTCAACATCACTTATCATCAGGTGAATGCAAACAAAAATTACAATGAGATATCACTCAATCTATCAAAATGGCTAAAACCAACAACACAAGAAACAACAGGTATTAGCAAGGATGTAGAAAGGAACCTTCTTGCACTGTTGGTGGGAATATAAACTGGTGTGGCCACAGTAGAAAACAGCATGGAGGTTCCTTGAAAAGTTAAAAAGAGAACTACCCTACAATCCAGCAATCACATTACTCAGTATTTACCCAAAGAATACAAAAATACTAATTCAAAGGGATACATGCACCCTGATGTTTATAGCAGCATTATCTACAATAGCCAAATCATGGAAACAGACTAAGTGTTTATCAACTGAATGATGGATGGATAAAGATGTGGTATGTGTACACACACACACACACACACACACACACACACACACACACACACACAGAGGAATATAACTCAGCCATAAAAAAGACTGAAATCTTGCCATTTGCAATGACATGGATGAATCTAGAGCATTATGCTAAGCAAAATACATCATTCAGAGAAAAACAAACATTGTATTATTTCACTTACATGTGGAATTTAAGAAACAAATGAACACTGGGGAAAAGAGAGAGAAAGAGAGGGAGAGAGAGAGGCAAACCAAGAAACAGACTTTTTTTTTTTTTTTTTAGATTTTATTTATTTGACAGAGAGAAACACAGCCAGAGAGGGAACACAAGCAGGGAGAGTGAGAAAGGGCAAAGCAGGTTTCCCACTGAGCAGGGAGCCCAATGTGGGGCTCGATTCCGAGACTCCGGGATCATGACCTGAGCCTAAAGCAGTCGCTTAACCAACTGAGGCACCGCACCCAGGTGCCCCCAAGAAACAGACTCTTAACTAGAGAACAAACTGATGGCTACCAGAGGGCAGTGGGTGGGAGGAATGTGTGAAGTAGGTAATGGGGATTAAGAAGTGCACTAGTAATGAACACTAGGTGTTTATGGAAGTGTTGAATCACTACACTGTACACCTGAAACTAATAGAACACTGTATGTTAACTAGAATATAAATAAAAACTTTAAAAAATTCTATTTTATATGTAACTATTTCCTTGAAATGTCTGTCAATACAGAAGAAGTGAGGGAGAGGATGATGATTCTTGAGTAGGCAACCAAAACCATCTACTATGTAAGTCTTTACGTCACATACAATCTTTACCAAGGTCTTTTAAATTATAATACTCCAGATATTTATAGATTTATAGATTATAAACCCAGTAGTATATTTTAAAAATAGAATGATGATACAAATATAAGAATAAACATGCTAGTGTATAATAGGCCTAGTGCAGGGTCAGCAAACTACTGCCTGAAAGCTGAATTTTGGCCTGCCACCTGTTTCTGTATAACCTGTAAGCTAAGAAGAGTTTTTATATTTTTAAATAGTTGGAAAAAACTAAGTTAAAAAGGTTCATAATATGTGACAATTACATGAAATTCAAATTTCAGTGTCATAAATGAAGTTTTACTGAACACAGCCAGACTCATTTGTTGAGATACTGTCAACTTGGTTGTTTTCATGTTATAGTGACTAAGCTTAGTAACTGTAATAGAGGACTTTCAGTCAGGCAAAGCCTAACATATTTACTATCTGACCCTTTATAGAAAAAGCTTGCTAACTGACCTAGTAGTAAAATAATTCAAGGATCAAATAACCATCTGTCTAAATCAGTGATTTCCTAGATCAACTTCTAAACAGGGAATGCCCCCTACTTTCATTTTTTTTTTTTTAAAGATTTTATTTATTTGACAGAGAGAGATCACAAGTAGGCAGAGAGAGAGGAGGAAGCAGGCTCTCTGCTGAGCAGGAAGCCAGGACCCTGAGATCATGACCTGTGCCCTGAGCCAAAGGCAGAGGCTTTAATCCACTGAGCCACCCAGGCACCCGCTCCCTACTTTTAGATACTTGTAATTAGATCACTACCTCTAGAAGAATCTCAGTAATGGACAGACTTCTACTTTCTACACCTACAAGTGTATTTAAAGTTATTACAATTTCTAAGAAAGGGTTTTTTAAAAAGTGGTATGTTACAAATTTGCTTTTGAGGAAAGAAGCAGAGAGAGGAAGATAAGGAAGAAAGAACAGAGGGAGGAGGAAGGGGATGAAAAGGGAGAGAACAGAAGCAAGTGCTTCTCATACTGGTCCAAACTGGTTTTTAAACAAACTATGGTTCTTCACCATATTTTAATCAAAGACCATTGTGAAAATCCAATGATAACCTTGGGCCATTCTGCCTGCCAGCCACTTACTAGTTGGTTTAATCTTTAATATTTCCATCAGCATTCATATTTTAAAAAAATATTTATATGTATTACACAGAAACAAAATAAACTACAGACTAGATCTTTACTCTAGAGGAACACTGTTTAGTTTTGGAAGTAGTGTTAATGGTTTAGTGTTAACTCCAGATACAAGAATAAAGAAAACCAAGTTGAATATAGAATTAAGTCCATCTTCAGAGTCTTGCAGGCAGAATGTAGACCTCCAGGGTAATCCAGGAACCTGCCTAACAAGAAGACTGTGCACCAAGTCAGTGATGAATTACAAATGATACATTCTTCTCAGTGACTCTTCAGAACTAAGCAAAGCCTTGGGCTGTGCCCTGGTCTAGATCTGAGCTCCTCAGCAGATTAGTGTGGAGCAACAATGCTAAGTATAAAACAATGTATGCACCTTGGCATTAGACAAGCTTGAATTTTCATCTTATTTACTGGTTTTCTGACTCTGACCACATTATTTAACATTCTTCATTGTAAAAGTGGGATTGATAATTAGCTACTCTTTATAGGGAGTGTCAGGTATGAGAACTAAAAAAACCAGAAATTCCTAGTTTGGTACCTGATAGACAGTAGACACTAACATGCTCATTCCCTTCAGCTTCCCCCTTCTCCCTTCAGGCCTGAAGAAAAGATGAAGTCTTCTACCTAGTATTTCTTAAGTTTCCAGCTCAACAGCCAATTCTAAGCTCAGAATTGCTCCCCTGTTTATGTAATAGATGTAGGCTAAAACTAAATGGTCCTCATATTGAAAGAGAAAAGGACTAAGCAATAACGTGACAAGTGCCTTATAAAGCAAGACTATTGAGGGACATTATTACTAAAGCTCATTCCTTCAAGGATTCTGGGGAAGAGCTTTTATAATAAAAGCCTTAACTATAACTAGTGCCTTTATTCATAGCATAGTAGCTATATTAGCTTCCCATTGCTGCTGCAACACATTACCACAAATTTAGTGGTTTATTTTATTTTTTTTTTAAGATTTTTTATTTATTTGACAGAGAGATAGATCACAAATAGGCAGAGAGGCAGGCAGAGAAAGAGGGGGAAGCAGGCTCCCCACCAAGCAGAAAGCCTGATGTGGGATCCGATCCCAGGATTCTGAAATCATGAACTGAGCCGAAGGCAGAGGCTTACCCCTCTGAGCCACTCAGGCGCCCCAAATTTAGTGGTTTAAACCAATACCAATTCATTATCTTATAGTTGTGGACATCAAAGGATGAAGTGATTTTAATGGACCAAAACCAAGGTATTGGCAGGTCTGTGTTTCCTCTGAAGGCTTTATGGAAGAATCCATTTCCTTGTCTCTTCTAGCTTCTAAGGCTGCATTCCTTGGCTCAGAGCTCCTTCCTTTACCTTCAAAGCCAGCAGCACAGCATCTTCAAATCTCTCTGCTTCCATCGCTACATAACCTGCCAAATCATCCTCTACCTCCCTCATATGAGGGTATCTATGATTACATTTAAGATCTAACTGGATAATCCAGGATAACCTCCCCATCTCAAAATCCTTAACTTAGTCCCTTCTGCTAAATCCCTTATGCCATATAAGGTAACATTCATAAATTCCAAGGGATTAGGATCTGGGTGTTTTCAGAAGTAGTCAATCTACTACAGTGGTTAAGAACATGGATACTAGAGCTAACCTGCCCATATCTGAGTCCCAGTTCCACCACTTCTAGTTGTAGGGCTGGACAAATTACTTAATCTCGTTTTTCATTTGTAAAATTGGCCTAATAACAAGGTTGCTATTGAGATTAAGTGAGATATGAGAGGATGATGGGAACAACTACCTCAGAGGGTCGCTGAGGTTATCACATGAGTCAATACATGTAAAGTTCTTAGACCAATGCCTTAGGTTACAGTAAGTGCTATGCAAATATTAGTTATTATTTCTATCACCACCAAATTGTACTATTTTATTATCTTTACTGTTATTGTGCCTTATACGAAGTTGGGAACAATGTAAACCCTACTCTTGACCACTTAAGGGCTCTTTTTTTTTTTTTTTTTTTTACGATTTTATTTATTTATTTGACAGAGAGAAACAGTGAGAGAGGGAACACAAGCAGGGGGAATGAGAGAGAGAGAAGCAGGCTTCCTACCAGGCAGGGAGCCCAATGCGGGGCTCAATCCAGGGACTGTGGGATCATGACCTGAGCTGAAGGCAGACGTTTAATGACTGAGCCACACAGGCGCCCCAATGGCTATTCTCTTAACATAAGAAATTCCTGCTTTATTTTACTTTACTTCCTGCCCTATAACAAGTGATGTTAGTTTAGTGCCATTAATCATGTTTCTTTCTACCTTTCAATGCATGAATAAAACAAAAAGCTTGCAGAGCCAGAGTCCTAAATGTACTAGAAACTGCTGGCAAACTCTGGCAAACATAAACGACACATTTTCAGTGCCCTTCCTAGTTTGTACAACATAGTCTTAGTACTTCCTTGAGCATCAACTATATTCTATGCTGAATCTTTATTCACTCTTTTGAGGAACAACTTCACTGCTTTTCTTCAACCAACCAGGCATGCATTATTTACCAAGAAGCCAGCCTTTATAATTCATGCACACGTAGGAGAAAATAGAGTAAGACAGACAAGTGAGTTATTTTAACAAGAATGAGACTTAAAAAGAACAACCAAATCATGCCATTGATAGAAAAATTGCTGAAGAAAATAACATGGCTAATGACTTAGCTTAGCCTAGCCATGGAAACAAAATGGTCAGCAGTGTGTGCCAAAATATAGGTCCTGTGCCTTAAAAAAAAAAAAAAAATCTTACTACTTCCTTAAGACAGCATCCTACATCCAAAAACAGCCTTAGAGAAAAGGTTAAAACAGCTCAGAGAAACTTCATCTAACAGAAACACAGAGCCTAGAATTAAAGTAAACATAAAGATTTTTTAAAAGATTTTATTTGTCAGAGAGAGCAAGTGAGCAAGTACAAGCAAGGGGAGCAGCAGGCAGAGGGAGAAGCAGACTCTCTGCTAAGCAAGGAGCCCAGTGCAGGACTCAATCCCAGAACTCTGGAATCATGATCTGAGCCAAACTGAGCCACCCAGGCGTACCTAATAACACCCTAAAAAAAAAAAAAAAAAAAGAGTTGAAAATAAAAAGAGGGGTGTCACCAAAATCCAACCTGAGGAGTGAGCAGCAGAGCTCATAAAGGCAGAGACCACAACACCAAGTCTAGCTGCACTAATGTGCCCTAGTATATTACACTGGCTATATTCTGCACAGCTGTTCTACCAGCAGTTGTAAAGTTCACCCTTAGGAAATGGGAATTCTGCCCAGCAAATACTTTGTCTCTCTTTTTTAGTGATCTTTTTTAGATTTAAAGATCAGTAGGGTTGGGCACCTGGGTGACATAGTCAGTTAAGAGTCCAACTTTAAGTTTCCACTCAGGTCATGGTCTCAGGCGCATGAGGTCAGCCCTGCGCAGGCCTCCGTGATCAGCGCAGCAACTGCTTGAGATTCTCTTTCCCTCTATCCCTTCTCCCTGTTCTCTCTCAAATACATACATACATACACCTTAAAAAAAATAAGATCAGTAGGGTTTCAGAATATGAAATATATGGAGGTAACTCTACTTACAAACAGGTTGAATTCCAAAAGGCTGTTAAATCCATTAAATGTCCAAAACCATGAGTTCTCGAGATTTGGGTTTATGGGCCCTGCATTTTCTCCTGTGTATTTTGGGCATTTCTAAAAACTGCCCTGTTTTGTTTACAAAAAAACACCTGCTGAGGAAGGCAACCCCTCCCTGCCACAATCTCTACTAACAGAAGGGAGTGAACCTCTGGCAGCTAAGGAAACCACACCAGAGCATCCCTTGCAGATTAGGAAAAATGGCGACCCCATGGTGCCAGCTGTGGTTTTTGATAAGTTTCCACAACAGCACTTGCATTCATCATGCTTAGTCTTTAAATTCTTGAACTCTTAACTTTAACTGAATCTTGAACTAAATAGGCATCCTACTTTAACAATGATCCTCTGCCAAAACCATTTCAAACATTCACATTTCTTCACCTTCGGTTGTGACTTGCACAAGTACCTTTTTCATGGAATTGTCCTTCATAACCATTCTTATTGTCTAATCATATATTTAACACGTGTAATTTTCTCATTTCCAATTTTTTACACTATTTCCACTTTTGTGTCCACCAATCAATCACTAGCTCTGCTTTTAGGGATGAAATGGGGTTGGTAATATTTATAAAATACCTCAAAACTATATATATAAAACAAATATGCTACAAATAACAGTAACAGCTGAATTGAAAATGACCATCTGATGGTGATCAGCAGAGCTGAATCTGCTCTGGAGCATACTCTGTCCCAAGCCAGAAAGTTCCTAAATTATTCATTTTAAGCAGATGAGTTTGTATTTAAAAAGATTTATAAGAACTCATGCAAAAACAGGGCTTTTTGTCCTACACATTTAGAGGTATAATTTTTTTTTTTAAGATTTTATTTATTTGACAGAGAGAAACACAGCCAGAGAGGGAACATAAGCAGGGGGAGTGAGAGAGGGAGAAGCAGGCTTCCCGCCGAGCAGGAAGCCCGATGTGGGATTCGATCCCGGGTCTCCGGGATCATGACCTGAGCCGAAGGCAGTTGCTTAAGCAACTGAGCCACCCAGGCACCCCTAGAGGTATAATTTTGGATGTCTTGTGCTTAGTATTTCATTTCAAGCCAAATATTAAAGGTCTAAAAAAAGTTTCAGCCTGACATAATTGTTTGCAAAAGATAATGAATTTACATTCTTTGAAGTAATCTAGCCCAAGGTACCGAAGTGGAAAGGGATATTGTTTCTCTGGACCTTCCTCAACAAATAGTGCATAGCAAGAGAATATGTGACAGGTAATATATGTGATTCATCAGGGTCTTCAAATCACTAAGAACTAAAATCACTGCAGCAACACTAAAGAAGGTTTTCTAGATAAGGAACCAATTGTGAGTTAATGATCAATTTTACAGAAGAGGAGCCACATTATACAACTGTGGTTGCATATTCTATACTTGACCTTTTATAAAGTTAGGCAAATAATCCAAAAGCAAAAAGAAATTACAGGCTTTTCTAAGAAAGCAAGGCCTAGTCATTATCAAAAGCCATTTTGTTTCATATTTCACAGTTATGTCCTCAACAAAATACAATGACAGTTCTCAAAATACTACTCCAATTACAAGGAAAATGTTAAATTATACTTCCATAACTCCTCTTTAAGAAATTATAAAAACAACGGCCACAATCGCCAAACTGTGAAGATGCCCTTCAACAAACGAATGGAGAAAGAAGATATGGTCCATATATACAATGGAATGTTACGCCCCCACCAGAAAGGATGAATACCCAACTTTTGTATCAACATGGACGGCACTGGAGGAGATTATGCTGAGTGAAATAAGCCAAGCAGAGAAAGTCAATTATCATATGGTTTCGCTTACTTATGGAACATAGGAATAACATGGAGGATATTAGGAGAAGGAAAGGAAAAGTGAATTGGGGTAAACTGGAGTTGGAGACAAAGCATGAGAGACTGTGGACTCTGAGAAACAAACTGAGGATTATGGAAGGGTGGGGGGTGAGGGCATGGGTGAGCCTGGTGGTGGGTATTAAGGAGGGCACGTATTGCATGGAGCACTGGGTGTGGTGCATAAACAACAACAAAAAAGATCTTCCATCCTCAGCAACCTTAAAGATTTAAGGGTCAAAATTGTTCAGGTGGGGAATGATGTGGGGAAAAAGGCAGAAGGAAATGTAGGTAAAAGCAAATGTCCTTATAACCTGCTGCCCGTTGACAATACTTGAGGCAGGAAACTCCCAACTGTTTTACTATTTAATGCCTTGCTAGGGGAAAAATACCTGGTCTGACAACAGCAAGGCCGCCTGGACCCTGTGAGTCTTGTTTAGCAGATGAAGTCCTTTTGGAATTTCCCTTATTTTTACTTCCTCCAACCCCCAAAGTATATAAATAGTTGCTCCTTGAAATCCTAGGGCAGCAGTTCTTTCTGCCCCTGCATCCTGTCCCCGTGCTTTAATAACCTTTTCATACCAAAAAAAAAAAAAAAAAAGAAAAAAGAAAAAAGAAAAAAAGAAAAGAAGTTATGAAAACAGGATTTAAAGGAAAATAGCAAAAGATAATATTTTATGGTACTTAAATAATTAAATTTCACCCATCTGGAAAATTCACACATCCAATGTGCTGGAGTACCAACTATACTATGGCATCTAATAAAAGGTTATCATTATCAATACTTAGAAGTATAATATTAATAATACTAAACATGTTAGTAGATGTGTTTCCCTTACTATTTGGCCTTACGATGAATTACATATATTGGTATTCAAAAGCTAAATAGCACCTTTGTATCTGTAAAGGACCATGAAGTAACATACTATATAACCCATTTATTTTTTTATTACTTTATTTTATTTTATCAGTGTTCCAAGATTCATTGTTTATGCCCCACACCCAGTGCTCCATGCAATACGTACCCTCAATACCCACCACCAGGCTTACCCATCCCCCTACCCCCTCCCCTCCAAGACCCTCAGGTCTGTTTGAGTCAAAAGTCTCTCATGTTTCATCTTCCTCCCAAACCCATTTATTTTTTACAGATTCTTTTTTTTTTTTTAAAGATTTTATTTATTTGACAGAGAGAAACACAGCCAGAGAGGGAACACAAGCAGGGGAGTGAGAGAGGGAGAAGCAGGCTTCCCGCCTAGCAGGAAGCCCGATGTGGGACTCAATCCCGGGTCTCCCGGATCATGACCTAAGCCGAAGGCAGTTGCTTAACCGAGACACCCAGGTGCCCCTATTTTTTACAGATTCTTATTTACTTCTCCATATTCCTTAATTACTAATATTAAAATTGAGAAATCTATACTTAGATAACTTAATCTCTCTATGCCTCAGTTACCTCATTTATAAAATAGGGACAATCATAGTACGTCTCCTCTAGGTTACATTGATTAAATGAGTTAATATTTATAAAGCATATATAACAGTACTTGAACAGTAAACATTTCTTTCATGTTAAATATTAATTTAAAAGTTAAATAGATTAAGAGGTAGTATTATAAAATACAAACAATACCAGGGCTCCTGAGTGGCTCAGTCAGCTAAGTGTCTGACTCTTGATTTCTGCTTAGGTCATGATCTCAGATCATAAGATCAAATCCCAACTTGGGCTCTGCACTTAGTGGGGAGTCTGCTTAAGATTTTCTCTCTCCATCTCCCTCTGCCCCTGCACCCCCCAAATAAATAAATTAATTTTAAAAAATACAACCAATACCATGTCATGATACCTGGTTATCTAGACATAGAAGATACAGGATTCAGAACATTAACAGCTCTCAAAAAGCACATGCTCTTATAAAAAGCATGGCTATATATCTCACCTGGAACTGCCATCTAGTTGGCAAATTACAAATTTGGGAGTAATTTGGGAGTTCTAACAATTATTCTTACCTAAGTTAATCCTTTCTTGTCACTAACCACTAGTGTTAGGGAAACTCTTAAAAAATTTTCCCCAAATAAAAAGCCCATGGTGAGACTGTATGATGGGACTATAGCCATTCAAAGGAACCAACAGAAACTACATAAATTAAGTATATATGTACTCTAAGATCCAGCAATTTTGCTCCTGGTAATCACCTATCTCAAAGAAATTCTCTCATCAGCCTATAAAGAGACATGTAGGAGACTGTCTCCTGTATTGCTGTTAGGGATAGTAGGCGGGGGTGGGGTAGATTGGTAAAATGCGGTAGATACACACATGGAACAACACAGCCCTAGAAGTACAGTGCTGAGTGAATAAACCAAGAAGCAAAATTAGAGAGCTACCATAATGACATTTACACAATAAATCAAACATTTTCTGCATTAAATTTATAAACAGATTAAAATGCTTACCTTGTGGGCTAGAAAGTGGGGGAAATTTGGAGAAAGGTATGGGATAAAAAGGAAATTTAAAAAAAACCTACAGAAACCCTATTGTTCTTTTCCAAGTCTGCTTCTCAGGTAATTACTATTGTGTCTCTTCAATTCTTAAAGTTTGAACATGTGCCTGAAAGGGAAACATTTGCTTTATATATTACTACCTACTTACTCTAAGGCAGTGTAATTAGATTTCAACTAAAGAAATATATATATATATTTTTAAAGTGAGATTGGTCCTCGACATTGGCATTTTTAGGTGCTTGGTTATCTAGTAAAACTTTGAAGTGAAAAACGTTTAAGTTCAAAGACAACAAGAGTTTAAAAGTAGTGAATAAGATACATTCCTTAAATAAATTTCTTCCTTATCTAATGAAAATCAGCCATAAGCTACCCTGGAAATTTCCATTCAGTTTCTCTCTCTGTAAAACACACAAACACAACACACAAAATATACAAATGTACACCTTGTTTTTCATTATAAAGTAATATATTAATTCAAAAAAATTCCAGGCAGTAAAGAAATATGAAGAAGCAAATGAAAGCTACTTACAATCTTTTACCATCTTTCACTGGGAGACAGAATGTTAACATGCTCTTTAGCAACCTACTCATTAATCTTTCCATATCAACATATTATCAGTACACACCACTATTTTTTTTTATTAAAGATTTTATTTATTTGACAGAGAGAGAGATCACAAGTAGGCAAAGAAGCAAGCAGAAAGAGAAGAGGAAGCAGGCTCCCCACTGAGCAGAGAGCCCGACGCAGGCCTTGATCCCAGGACTCTGAGACCATGACCTGAGCAGAAGGCTTGAGGCTTAATCCACTGAGCCACCCAGGAGGCTGGTATACGCCATTATTTTAATGTGAATTTCACAGTACTTAAAATATACAATCATATAAGCACTGACAGTTTTCATCAGTGACTTCCTATCAATTAACAGGTCATTCATCCACTTCATTTTTTTAAAGGATTTATTTTTTTATTTTAGAGAGAAAGAATGTGTGTGGGTGTGGGGGGGGAGAGGCAGAGGCAGGGCAGAGAGAAACAGACTACCCTTGAGCAGACTCTCCATTGAGCATGGAGCCCAACTTGACTGGGTGTTTGATCCCAGGACCCTGAGATCATGACTTGAGCTGAAATTGAGAGTTGGATGCTTAACTGAGCCACCCAGGTGCCCCTATTCATTCACTTTAAAATTCTAGAATCCACAACATGGATCAGCAAACCTTTTTTGTAAAAAGCTAGGTAGCGGACTTTGCAGCCATATAAGGCTTCTATCACCAATTATCTTTGTTGCTTTTTTTTCAACCTTTTAACAATGTAAAAATCATTTTTAGTTTGCTAACTGGCTGAATGTGGTCCATAGGCTGTAGTGGTTGACCTCTGGTCTACACCTTAAGTCATGGTACTTTGCACCACTGAATAAAAAACTTTTATAGAAAATGCAATAAATAACTGAATAAGTATTAACAATATCACCTTTTCAAAACTCTACTACTAGACCGGAATTCCATCTTTTACTTGACATTCCAGCATGACAGTAAATATCAGAGGAAATAGTACATATATAAAATCCTTAAGACAGAATTGTCTACTAATTACACATCCCTACTTTTACGCCTCTTTCCATCACCCATTTTTTTTCAAACTCATTTCTATAAAAAATCATGATTGGCTTAGAAATATGAAAAACAAAGCAAATTATTATCTGGAAGTCAAAAATAATTTAGTGATGTCATATGGTAGTTTAGTCAAAGAAAATAAGATAGAAAATAGCTCAAAGATACTAAATAAATGCAGACCTCAAAAGGGTACACTTCAGTCTCACATTCACAAAACAGTGTTGATTTACTTCTCCAAGAGAAAAAACAATGTGACACTTAAACTCTATCTGAAATCCTATATCCATTTAGGAGAGCACTCTCTTCTCTGTATGATCTGGCAAAAGGGACTACATGATGTTATATAGTATATTCAATTATAATATTGCAAACGCTTTTTCAGGATAGGATTTTCTTAGAATTTCTTAGAATTTTAAAACGTGGAGACTGAGTTTAGTATGAGTTATTTAAATATTTCAAAGTTTGATAAGTGGAGAACCATTTACTAAAAGGGTTATTATTATCACATTATACCTAACAAGGTATACATTTCATCATCTTAATATGTGACAGCAGGCCTCCTCTTAGAAAACAAATGCTTTTTGTTTGGGAAAATACACAGAAAAGCCACTTGTGGAAGGTGAGGCCTTGCAGCACCAAAAGGAAGGCTTAGATGATCGGCATAAGACTAGAGAAATAACTGTTTTTCCTTCTCTGGAGACGGAGAGAGAAGGCAAGGGAAAGAAACTCCATCCAGATGACAACAGCGCAGAGACCACAAGAACACCAGGAATTTGCAGAAATCTTAGGGAGAGTGTTGGTTTCCCCATAACAGGAAATTGAAGGTTCAAATCAGTCACTTGCTTTTAAAGGGCCTCAACTGACATTTGGGTTATAGACATATTTAAACATTTGCTCACAAGAGCAGTTGGTGTCAAGAATTTATATTCTGGGATATTAATAAAATCATCATAGCTAATATATTTTAAAATCTTTTTTTTTCAAAACAGAAATTTATATTCTTTTGGTTAAAAAAAAGAAAAAAACAATTATAGGTCTTCAAAATGAGTAATGCAGAGTAAATCGCATTAGAGTTTAGGATTTCCTGTTCTCTTAACCAAAAATGGGGGGAAACATCTTGAGCAGAGACATTTTACAAAACAGATTCCACAAAAGAATAGGTACTCTATTTGCAGAACCAAATAAACCCTTCCCCAACAAATCAGAAAGTATTTTCTTTCAATGCTGACTGGCAAAATTTAGGTAGTAGATTAAATCGAGACGACATCATCACCTGAAAACCTACAGAGTTCTCAGGAAGACTAAGAAATAAACTGAACAGATGTAATCGTGTCGGCAGAGTTAAGTGTATTACTGTATAATCTGCTCTGCAGAGTTTACCTTCAAGTAAAATAGCTAAGTAGACCCAGTGAAACACCACTTTAACACAGTAGTAAATACAAATTTTAAAAACAAATAAATAAAAGGTAGAGACTCCGTGTCTACCTTTCTTTTTGTTCCCTCTAACAATCAAATGATAAATTTGCTTTTGGTGGTTTAACATAACATGATACTAAATCCTTCAGTTATTTTAAACTCGTAATACTTAAAAGCCTTCCAAAGTAGGAGTTTCCAAAAGATGCCAAAAGAAAAACTGTAAGCACTACAGCTCTTCAGATCAACAAAGTAATGGGTGGCACCAGGACGTGCAATCTTATATGACCAGGAACTGGGTGTAACTTAAAATGGGGGTGAGTGGTCAGGACAGAATATTATTATTAACATATTTATAAATATATATGTTTCTAAAGTTATTTCTTTAAAAAAAAAGATTATATTTACTTATTTGAGAAAGAGAGACAGCACGCATAGAGGAAGTGTGAGAGGGAGAACTGAGTAGAGAACCTGATGTGGGATTCGATCCCAGGACCCTGAGATTTTGACCTGAGCCAAAAGCAGACACTTAATGGACTGAACCATCTAGGTGCCCTCTAGAATGATTTCTAGAATTCTGCATATCTAGACATATAACCATTTCAGTACTGTAATTCTACAAAGCAAAAAGACATTGCAGTTACATTGAGGTTTAAATATTAGTCATTGTTTTTCAAACCAGTTGTCACAATTAACTCCAGGACTTCAAGATAAAGGGGAGAACTGATATATAATGGATGATACTGGTTCGCCAATGAAATTCAGGAACAAAGCAAGAACAGTTCCATTTTTTGAGCTATGGCTATTATCTGCCACTCAGGAGGCAATTAAGAGTCTGAGTTTGATGGGTACTGTAAGTAGGCAGCTGAGAACATTTAGGAATCCTCTTTCTCCACCTGCCTTATTAATAGCTAATAGCCCCAGTTCTTTAGGATTTTATTATGGGCCTTCTCCTTTCTCTCCTAAGTAATCTCATCCATTTCGAAGGCCTTAATTTCTAATTATATTATCATTACTTTCCAAGTCTCTACCTTTAGCCCAAATCGGCATATGACTTTAAACTGGAACTCTCAATATCAGCTTGTAATCAATAAATTCAATACTTTCCAAACTGAAATTATATCCTTCTCCCATGAAATGATTTTTTCCTTCTTTACTACAGTTAATATTATCAGTCACCTTATCAGCAGAGCCAAAAATCTAAGAGACATTTTTCTTCTCCTCAATACTTGCTTTCCATGTAGTCATCTATTCCTGTCAATGTATTCTGTAAGCCTGTTGCTATGGCCTTAGCTCAAAGGCTTTATGCACTTGATCCTTCTTAATCCTCACAATAGCCCCAAGATGTGAATATTATTAACATCTTCATTTTATAGATAAGAAAACAGAAGCTTAGAGGTCAATTAACTTGCCCAAGGTAGGAAGGCCCCAGAATCAAACTCATGGCTATGTTTTTCCAAAGCTGGGACCTCCAACCTCAGAGCTCTACTAGCAAGGGACTAGGAATGTGAAGGACGGTGAGTGTCCTGTAGAATTGAGAAATTCTATCTCTTCACTCTGCTCTGTAAAAACACATGTTGATTAATGAATAAAGAAAAAAACAACTCTCCAATTTTTTTTCTTAGCCACCAATTTTTTCTTAAGTGGTTTATAATTCACTTTTAGAAATAAATCATCTGATCCCAAAGTTGGCTGAATTAACAATGAAGCAGAATAATCTATGTTTTGATTTTGACATTTTTAAAAAGGATTTTATTTATTTATTTGAAAAACAGAGAAAGAGAGAGAACACGGGTGCACACACGTGCGCACAAGCAGAGGGAGAGGGAGAAGCAAACTCCCTGGTGAGCAGGGAGCCAGGATGTGGAATTTGATCTGAGGACACTGGGATCATGACCTGAGCCATGCAGGCTTTAAAAGGACTATTCTACAGTATCAAGAAAATAATGCCAATGTAGTACCATAAATTAGTAATAATTCTGTTATGTGTTCTCAGCTGCTAAAATTAGTGAATATAGACCAAAATAAATCCTTATTCCAATAAATTAAGTCCACTGTATCTTGACATCTTACAAATGCCAGGCATTCAATATTTATTGAATGAATGCATCAACTTCTAGTCAAGTTACATCCTTGTAATCTGTAGTACGGAGAAAAATGAAACTACATTAGAAACCTAAGACTGTCAGAGCGTTTGAAAATTGATGGCTTTCTTAGCCCACTATATAAAAATCTATATAGTCTTCTTATGAGTTTCAATAAGACATATTAGTTATGGGCAGAGCTATAGCAATTAAGCCCACCAGTTACAATGAAGTTGCAAAAATTCCCTAGCAATGCATTTGACACCCTGGTAAAACCCACAGAATATTTAATAGCAATCCTCCCTGCCAAGTTTTCTTATTTTAAAAACATTGGTAGTAAGTTAATTTCCCCCTAAATTTAAGACACAGAATGAGAAAATCCAACTGCTATGGGTGGGGGAAAAATACCCTAGATAGAACAGACTGAAAAGAATCTGATGACTCAAGGTCATTACTATGACTAACAAACACTGCATTATTAACATAGTGACTACAGCTATAACCTCCAGGATTATAAGTTCTTAAAGAGCATTTTCTTCCTCCAATATAATGGTGTAAAATGCTCATTTTTTGGAGATTTCAAGTCTACTTCTCATTTTGTTCTCTCCCTCACCACGAGCGCTCAACCATTGCAGTGTACCTCTCTGCTTCCTAACCTGCTGTTGGCTGAGAAACCAGATAACCAGGTTATCAGAGAACCCAGAAGGTGTCTGCAAGAGACTGAACCCTAGGACCTGTTTTTCTGCCCTTGGCTGGTTCCTCAAGCACCACTTTCTTTCATCCCTCCAGCTCTAGGGATTTAGTTGGCTAACTTCTCTTCCTTTAGCAAACTTATCAGGTGCTTTTCTCACCTTGTGTTCTTTTTTCTTTTCTGTAGGCTGGCTATGAGAATACACTCTGTCCCTTCTTTACTGTCTACAAAGAAAAGTATAGGTTCTTCTCTCTTGTGAGAATTTTAATGTTAATTGCTATAGAGAAATACATAGTGGATTAAAAACATGGAAAAAATGGTTTAGAAAATCTTAAAATTTTTCATTATGATTTTACTCCTCAATCAGTATTTACTGACTCCTCATCTTGGGTATTACCAGAAGACTATGTGCTCATTTTCTTGCTACAACATTGTAAGCTCTTTGAAGGAAGGTATTTTATTTCTGTATGCCCTAAAGCTAAAAGCATGGATACACAGTAGGCTTGCAATACATGCCTAACTATAAACTTAAAGATGAAAAATGTCAATACACTGAATTACAGAAGTAATTTAATGAACAAAACTGATTACTAATGCATTTCAGTCCAACATCAGTTAAATGAATTGCCTTGAAAAATTAAGCAAAGATTGAACATTTGAAAAACACTGTATCTGCTTTATGAAAAACTCTATGAGTTTGCTGTTAAAAGGGTGCTTTATCATTTTTATATCAATAACACAGTACCCACTTTTCTGGTAAAAACTAAAAAGAACAGTTGTCAGTGTCATAGGAAGGCTAAATCAGAATCTTTGGCTTTTGCTTATAGTTTTATCATGTTTTCTACTAGCAGTATTTGTAGCTGTTTATGGATGTATTTAAAATAAGCCCCACATTAATTTAAGAAACAGATGAACATAGGGAAAGGGAAGGAAAAATAACATAAAAAGAGAGAAGGGCAAACTAGAAAAGACTCTTAACTATACAGAACAAACTGAGGGTTGTTGGAAGGGAAGGGAAGTGGGGGGGGGCTAAATGGGTGATGGGCATTAAGGATGGCACTTGGTAGGATGAGCACTGGGTGTTATATGTAAGTGATGAATCACTAAATTCTACTCCTGAAACCAATACTACACTATATGTTAACCAACTTGAATTTAAATAAAAACCTGGAAAGTAAAGTGACAAAATAAACTAATAAAAAATAAAATAAAGCCCACATCAAGTGAAAATGATCAAATATCCTCTTAAAAAAACTCACAACTGCTAAGTAGTTGCTAAAAAACTCACAACTACACAGCTTCTGTAGTCTTCTGAACTTCTGACTAAAAATAAAACAAAGGAAAAGACAGTGGTTTATTTTAGTACTAAGTAAAGAGAGAAAGATGGCTGGGAAAAATTTTAAGTTGTTAAGTTATGTGCTTTAGGAACAATAGTACCATCTCAGAGACATGTTAGTTGGTTTCTAGTCTCCTCCTCTTCCTTCCGACAGAGAATGCTCTTTCTTAACCAACAAGTTTCCTTTTGTTTTGATTTATATCACTAGCCTGAATAACCTCAAAGTACCACACACAACTATGTGTGTGGTATGACTTTACTATGACTAAAGTAGTAAGAATAAAAGCAGAGCTTTGGCACTTGGACTCCTAAAAGTATTTACTTTACTTAGGTAGTGAATTTTTGAAAAGTTCATTTTCTAAGTTGACATGCATTTTAAATATAAAGAAGTAGTTAAGTTCTCCAGAAAAGGTCACAAAACCATGGGAAATGGGGCTGCTGTAAATTCAGTCATCTCCTGTGGGCCTCACACCATAGGTATGATCTCCATTATCCTCTTAAATGTCCTTTTCAGAGACAATTCCATACCATGTCTTTTATATTCATCTCTGAACCCCCATCTGTTCTCCATCTCTTTTACTTTTATTTCTCCTACCAATAAATCCACATATCTATAGCTAGCTTTCTCTCCAAACTCTGAGAATCAAGTATAAGCATACAACCTCAATCATGTACTTGCACACTCGTTAATGGGAGTGTATTAGCAATCCTCTTAGATCTGGGCGGCTGGAAGACAGAGGGGGAGAAAAACTTACTTTTCATCATATATCTTTCAATTTGTCTATATGTATATTTCTATCCAGTGAGAAAATAATGAAATATGTTATTTAAAAGTCTCTACTCCTGACTTCTCTAAACTTTGCTCTACCAGTTATCCCTATCTACTAGCGACACCCTCTTCCTTGGCCTATTAATGTTCAAAATCTTCCATTTTATTAAACAGATAAAATTAAAATTGAAAAATCTCCCTTCCTCAAAACTCTGGGTTCTCCTCTAGCTACTGCCCTCTGTCCTCAGTCAAGCTTCTTCAGAGTATTTAGTCTTCCTTTTCCTCATCTTTTATTCATACCTCAACTCTACTACAATCTGATTTCTCCTGGAACCGCCTTCCCTTCAGTCACCAATAGGCCCTGCTAATCAATCCAATAGTACTTTCTTAGTTGCTATCTTAAGTATCTCTGGTTCAATACTGTTGATTACTTCAAGTTCCTACTTCAACTTTCCGATGGCTCTCCTGAAAACTACATCTTATAATGAATGCACTTTCTCAAATCCCTTCATTAGATCACCCAGCTCCCTTCCCTTGATCCTTAAATGTTGGTATTTCCTAAGTTCCAGCTGTGACTATGTTCTTTATTGCTGCTGTTTTTCATTTACCTTTGTGCAAAGCAATCACTACCAGACTGAACTACCTCTATCGTGAATAACTCCTAATCTGGCTCTTTCAACCAGACTTCTTCCTGATATCCACTCAAGTTTCTCACAGGCTGACTGTAATCCTTGAATTGATACACTGAACAGTAGATACCTCCTTTCACCTTCCACAACCAATCCATTAACAAATTCTGTATGGTCTAATACCTCAGATTTACCCACTTCTCTTCATCCCCTCTTGTATCATCCTAATTCTACCCATCATTATCTCAGTCCACAAACACACCTCTTAACAGGCCTACAAGCTCAATTTCTTGGTTTCTCTGCTCTGTAATACAAGAAACATGTTTTAAAAACTAAACTCCTTAAAAAACAAACAAACAAAAAAACCTAGAATAAAATCCACATATCTGTTGTAGTCTAGCCCCTGACTACTTCTCTTTCTTCATCTTGCACCACTCTCCTTGCTCAGACTCAGCCAGAGACACAGACTTGTGTCATACTTTTTTACTTCCTCATCACACTCTGGATCTTTGTAACTATTCACAGTACCTGGAATATTCTTCCCTATTATTCTTTACATGGTAACTACTCTCATCCTTCCAATCTCAGCTAAAAAAATTATCCTCAGGGAGAAGTTACCAGTCCACCTGATCTAAAGTAGCCTCCCCTGCCCTGCCATCTTTATTTTCGAATTCAGCATCTAATTTGCTTCTTTCTCAAAATATATTACAACTTACTTCCAGGAAGGAAGAGGAAGTGCTACCTTCTCCCCTTCTTCTTCCTTGCCGATCCAGAATCAGAATATAATGGCAGGAGTTTAAGCAACTCAATACATATTTGTTGTTAAATGAACTCGTGGGTGAATTATTTTACCATTAACACATATATCAACTCTGTTGTTAACACAAAATAGTGTAACACTCTTAAGTTAGACCCTATTCTAGTTGAGCTATTCCTTCTTTATTGTCAGAAAGCTTTCTAAAGAGAAAAAAACTTGAAGTTTGGCAAACATTGACAGAGATATATGGATAAGCTTCTAAGACCTCAATGATCTTAACAACATGAATAAGTTACACCTCTATACTATGAGTATGCTCATTTTCTAGCACAAATAAATCACAATACAGCATGGTTAAACAGGATATCCCCAAGGTTATGTGAGTCAGTAGTATAGCTAGGAACATTACATATTAAGAATCCTGTTACATTAGAAATCTCAATAAAATGACCTGGGCTAACAACTATTCAATCAGCTACTTATTGGACAGATTTCAGTCAATGCTTCTTGAATTAAACTGAAAGACTGAAAGGAGATTTAAAAAAAAGTAGTATACAATAGCAGACAACAGTATACAATTGCCCTAAGGGAGGTTAAAGACATAAGAAATCTAAGATCTAAAAGGGAAAGCTCTAATGAGATCTATGATCTAGATTAAATCTAAGATCTAATGGTCTAGGATATCTAAGAGAAGAAGATAACACCACCAGTTAATAAATATTCAATGAGTATTAAATTATACCCTCCAGTCAGATGGAGGGAAAGCTCTTTTCTAGCTGAAGTGGTCCGGTTTCACATAGGAGTAAGATTTAAGTGTGTTCCTCAAGGATGGAAAGATTTGGATAGTGAGAAGGAGAGTATCCAGTAGGTAAAGAACAAAGGAAAAAAAAGAAGCCCCGAAGCAAACAGGAGACAGAGTCATTTTGGCAACGATGTACAGACCAATTTAAGTGGGAATGATTACTGGGAAAATACTCGGAGCTTTGAATTTGACAAGTTTAGATTAAGAAGTCTGAACTTGATCCCACAGGAAACAAGTTTCTTTCTTTTTTTTTTTTTAAGATTTTATTTATTCATTTGACAGAAAGAGAGAGATCACAAGTAGGCAGAGAGGCAGGCAGAGAGAGAGGAGGAAGCAGGCTCCCCGCTGAGCAGAGCGCCCAACGCGGGTCTTGATCCCAGGACCCTGAGATCATGACCTGAGCCGAAGCAGAGACTTAACCCAGTGAGCCACCCAGGTGCCCAGGAAACAAGTTTCTAAATGCAAAGTGACATCTGACAGACATCTAGCTAACTCAGTTGGTCTAGCTATTCTTTAAACCCCAATTCAAATGCTACTTTTTCCCAATGCCAGACTTCCCAGAAGCACCAACTTGAAGTAAGATTACTTCCCAATACTCTCCACTTTTCTCTAAAACATTTTTTAACCATGTAATTATTCCTTACCTCCTCTGATAAACTATATACTCCCTACAGCATACATACCCAATTTATTTTTGTATCACTCCCTCCTCCTTTCATAGGTAGTTGAAGATCTTGATAAATAATATATGGCAACATGCAGTATAACGGCTAGGAGCACAGACTAAAGACACACTGCTTGAGTTTGAATCTAGCACTGCCATTAGCTATGCGACCATGGGCAAGTTACTTAACCTCTCTGAGCTTCAATATCTTTATGTATAAAATGGAAATAGTAATAGTAGGTATTTCATAAGGTTTTCAAAGGACTTGGCTTAGAACAGTGTAAGCACCGTGAAAGTGTCTATTAGTGAGAAATACTGAATATTCTGTTATAGTTGCATCTTTATTTACTTATGGAAAGCAAAATGTCAAAAGTAAAGCCAGTTTCTAGGTACTGAGAGATACATACAAATTCCTCCTAAATCCTCCATGTTTGCCCTAAGGGTTACCTGTGCTCTTTCAAATCTCCCTTGTGTTAACAATAATTCTGTCTCAGTTTGACATTTCAATATTCTGAGAAAATATTTAGTTCAGCTTCCACCTAATTGATCTTCTTGCTTCCAGTCTTATTCCCTTTAATCCACCCTCCACAAAGGTCAGAGTAGTCTTTCTGGAATGAATATCCACTATTTTTCCTCTGCTAGAAACCCTCTCCATCCATCCCCTTAAGATAAAGTTCAGCTCCTTAGAGTTTCATACAAAATTGTCCTAATATGGCCTCAGCCTAATCTCCAGCTTCATCTCTCAACACTTCTTACCATGAAACTTCATCACTTGGCACACCTCAATGGCTTTTTGTATGTCATTCCTTTTGCTAGAACATCCCTGGATCAGTTTGCAAGGATTGCCATAACAAAATACCACAGACTGAGTAGCTTAAATGAAAGAAATGTATTTCCCCACAGTTCTGGAGGCTAGAAGTTGAATATCAAAGTGTTGGCAGGCTTGGTTTCTCCTGAGGCTTGCAGATGTTCACCTTCTCAATGTGTACTCACATAATTTTTTTCCTCCATTCACACATCCTTGGTATCTCTCTCTCTCTCTTTCTCTTTTTTAAAGATTTTATTGATTTATTTGAGAGAGTGAGTGAGAGAGCTCAAGCATGAGTGGGGGTGGAGGGGTAGGAGGAGAGAGAGAAGTGGACTCTCCGCGGAGCAGGGAGCCCGATGCGGGACATGATCCCAAAACTCTGGGATCATGACCTGAGCTGAATGTAGATGTTTAACTAAGTAAGTGACCCAGGTGCCCCCCTTCTTCTCTTTTTGTTTCTAAAGTTCTTTTTATAAAGACACCAGTCAGAATGAATTATGACCCACCCTAAATGCCCCATTTAAGTCGATTACATCCTCAGAGGTCCTATCTCCAAATACAGTCACACTCTAAGTTATAGGGGTCCTACCCTATACAAATACAAATTTTGGTGGGGCACAATTCAATCCCAAACAACCCTTTCTCCTTTTCTTGGCCCAGGCCAATTCCCATTTGTTTTTCTAGGACTGGACCAAGCCTTCTCACCCTACAGAGTTCATTGCCCTTTCTTTGTTCCTATGGTATCTCTGTATACTGCATTCCAGATACTGCTATCCTATTAATACACTATTAACAATTGTGTCTTTCCCTCTTCAGACTGTGTTTCTTAAGAGCAGGGGCTAAATCCCTAGCACTTAGCACAGTGTCTGGCCTACCAAAGGTATTTAATAATGATCTGATTATTAAGGGAAAGTAAAAGAAAAAAGAAGGGCTTTGAAGAAAGGCAAGCGTGCGTTCAAATCTTGGTTCAACCATTTACTTATCTTGTAGCTTTGGGCAGTCACTAAATGCTGAACTTACATTCTATTTAAGGTAGTTGTACTCATAAATGGTCTAATTATAATAAAAACACTCAGTTGTGGGGTTGGTTCACAGTAGGTGCTCAGTAAATGTTAAAAATTCTGAGTGTGCCCAGCTTTGACACCCAGTTCCACCACTTACTAGATGAACTACCTTGGGCATGTTAATTTATCCTCTGCTTTAGTTGCCTATCTACAAAAATACCTCATAGTGCTATTGTGAGGATAATATAGGTAAAACGTGAAGACAGGTATCTAACATGTAGTATTACATAAATGTTTCCTATTACTACATGAACACTGCAGCTCTGAGCAAATATGACTGGAAGCCATGAATAATTTAGTCCCTTCATTTACTAAATCTTTTTAAATGCATTATCTTAATGCCTCAGATTTCTTAACAACTAAATAAGATGGTAACTACGTTCAAAAACTGTTACAGATAATATAAAGAGCTCAAAATAATCATGAAAGAATATACTACTATCTGTCTCATCCTTACATTGATGTTTAACATATTTTGAGTATTGATGTAAAATTTTTAAGAAACGTTTTTCTACTCTTTGTGACTACTGTTGTTAATCATGATTTCCAGTTTCCAGTACAGAATAATATCTGGCTCACTTTCAATTGTAGAATCACTAAACCTTTGAACTGGAAAGGACCTTTGAGATGAAAATCCAATCCTATCATGCCTTACACAAGTAAACTGAGGTGGATTTGGAATGGCCTTTTGGGGTCATAATGAGCAGCTCTGTTGGGTACAGGAATGGCAAGCAGAGAGAACACTTTGTTCAAAAGTACTAAAGCAGGGGTTCAGAACTTCTAGATAGTCAAGGTATATAAGGAACCACTATTAGGAAATAATGCTGGAAAATAGTTTTGAATCATCCAAACTCTAAGGTAATTTCTGACATAAGTACAACTTACCTGACCTGTAACTTTGATGCAAGGCAGATCTAGGTTTGAATCTCCACTTATAACTTAGTGCCTCATATCTTTGAGCCTCATATCTGCACAACAGGGTTATTATAGTGATTGAGTGAAAGTATATGAAGTTCATGAATGGTATGCTGGCTGATTGAAAGTACAGCTGTTTTGAACATGGGTTTGAACTGTAAGGGTCCACTTATACTCAGATTTTTTTCGATACAGTACGGTAATTGTTATTTTCTTTTCCTTATAATTTTCTCAACATTTTCTTTTTTCTACCTTACTTTATTCTAAGAATATAGCATGTAATACATATAACATAAAATATGTTAATCAACTGTTTATGTTACCGATATCGGTAAACAGGCTATTAGTAAAGTCTCTAGAGTGTCAAAAATTATACATGGATTTTCAATTTACAGGGGGATTGGTGCCCACAGCTCCCTTATTGTTCAAGGGTCAAATGTACTCAAATGTTTGTTTCGTATGGCTCCTTCAACATATGATGAATAAAAAAAATAATAAAACACCATCTTGGGGCGCCTGGGTGGCTCAGTTGGTTGAGCCACTGCCTTCGGCTCAGGTCATGATCCCGGAGACCCAGGATCAAGTCCCATATCCGGCTCCCTGCTGGGCGGGAAGCCTGCTTCTCCCTCTCTCACTCCCCCTGCTTCTGTTCCCTCTCTGGCTGTGCTTCTCTCTGTCAAATAAATAAAATCTTTAAAAAACAAAACAAAACAAAAAAACACAACAAAAAACACTATCTTTCATACTTGTGATTGCTGAATGTCTGGGACTTGCTGAACATTAATTTTAAAAATAGAAAGCTGGAAAAACTGCTGAGATGATAAAGTATCTTCATCCCCGCCCTTTCCCACCATGAAATGTCCTTCACAATTTGTTCTGAAGTGTCACGTCAACGCTATTAACATGCTATTTGGAGATCACTGTAACTCTGACTTCAAATTCTACAGCAAAGATTTGAAGGTCAGGACAAATTTTCCTGAAATATATTTTTTAAAAAACTGGAAGAGTACATGCCATTTTATTTCCTCAGTTCATTCTAGCTTGATGAATTTCCAGTGAAAAGTTACTGCTTTGGGTTTTCGTTTTCTATTTTTCCCCCCTGGCTCAGAAACTGCAGGTTTTAATATAAGATTCGTGGGCAATGATCCGAGTTCATATTATTATTATGACCTAGAACTCTTTTAAGTGTTCGGGAGATTATCTTTATGCTGGTACTAAAAAGGACATCTGCTAACATCTATTATTCACGCTTGAAACTAAAGTTAACCGTTTCTTTCAAAGCATATGTTGTATCTGGCTCAAAATCAATCGCAAGAAAAGCCCAATTCAGCATAGAAAGAGCTCTGCAATATTCTCTCCTTTCGCTCACATCACAGATGGTGACCGAAGCTTAAGGTTTAATGCCCAGCCAGTAAAACCGCTCATCGCTAAGAGATGGGGTTCCAGGTGGATGCTCTCCGGCAAAGAATGAGATACTGCCAAGCCTCAGAGGTGCAGCTGGGATGAACCCGGAGACCAGAGCCCAGCGCCCATTACTTAGCACCCACACTTGGGTTACAAACCACTTCCCACCGCGGGGCCGCGAGCCGGCGACGACCCGGGCCTGCGATAACCAGCCTCGGGCTCTGATGTCCGCGCGTGACCTCCGAGGACCGGGAGGAGCTCGGAGCCGGGAGGCTCCTCCGCTTTCCGGAGAAGTTGGCAAGGGCAAGTTCGAGTCACGCGCAGGAATGTTACTCACGGGAATGGCCCCACGTCCTCCGTCCGCGCTCCCTCAGGGACGAGGATCTAAAGCGGTGGCAGCCCGAGAGCTGCAGCCGAACCGGCCGGGGCTGCCAGTAACCCGCCCGGGCGTGGCAGGGACGGCGGGGCGACTTCACAACATCATCACTCAGCGACTTCAGTTTTGCAGCGAGGCCGGCTCTCTAGCAGCCCCACACTTTGGAGCAGAGCAAAGGAGACCCACTCTCCCAGCAGCCTCTACGGCGCCAGCGCGCGACCTGCCGGGAATTGTGGTTTCCTGTCCGTCCGCCCCCTCACCCTTCAGAGTTGTTGCGCCTTTGCCCCGCCCCCAAACTAGAGGACCCCGCCCCTTAGCAGCCTGGCCCTGGGGCGGGAGGCGGGGCCGCAGCCCAGGGGCGAGTCCAGTCCGGGCGGACTGCCTGGGGCTGGGGCAAAGTTCCAGGCCCGCAGCCCCAGTCCGGGTCGCGCCGCCTCGCAGAGCCCTGCGGCCCGCGCTGGGAGCGGGTCTTGTGCTCTCGCGGTGCCCCTCGGCGGGCTGGGCTCCCGGGGCCGACAGGCCCCACACCGTTCGCCGCCTGAGGAGAGTCGCTGGTTGTGGTCGTCGCCTGGGTAATGAGGGGAGGCCGTGCCGGGGAGGGGGTAGGTGAAGGGCCAGGTCGCTGACGTGAGGGAGCGCGGCTAGGACCGCGCGCGCCTCGGGAAGCCCGAAGCTGGAACTCGCCGCTCAGCCTCGAACTCAAGCCCGGGCAGCCGGCGGAGCGGCGGCTGGAGTCCAGTGTGGCGTGACGAGGCGAGCGGCCCCTGAGCCCGGGCCGCCTGGCGACGGAGGCACCTGCGTTCGCGGTAGGCGGTGCTTGCCAGCTCCGCGAAGTGCTCTCTGCGCCCACCTCTCACCTTTGGCAGCGCTCTCGAGCCTGGCGGAGTTCCCAAACCGAGGACACCCTCTGGCCGCGGTTCTGTGAACCACCTTCTGGGAGTTCGCTCTCGCGATCCCCCCAGGGAGGACTAGGAAAGAACCTCTTAGAAAATTAAATGCTCCAGCTTCGTTTTGTTCTCAGTATTTAAATTCAGCGTTGTGTTTTTTCCTCGTGGGTTTGTGTGTCAAATACCTTTTTCCTCAAAACTTGGTCAAGATTTTGTGACACAGCGTCTGCCTAGCACAGAGTCCGTCTGGCGCACAGTAGGCACTCAGTAAATATGTTTTGAAAGCGTGAGTCACGATACTAAGTTTGGAAAATCTTACGGAGTTGTGCGTCGCTATAATTTTTAAGATTTTATGGCTCTCAAGATTTTGAAAATTATACTAATTCAACAGAGTTAAATCGTTTTGTTTTGTTTTGTTGCATTCCCTATAACAATAGCCTCTGTTGGATGTCTAAATTAACTCAAAGTCTGAGTTCTGTAAATAAATGTGCCCCTTGATTTTCACGGATATTGTTAATACCTTTGATATTAAAGCCTTTGGACGAACCATTCTATAATGGAGCAAATTGAAATTACTTATAAAGCTTTACCCTAATTAGCTTGTTAGATACAAATGCAAGGGACCACGCTGATGTAATATATTTAAAAATATAGGTCTCATGTATGATTTCTTTAAGGGATTTATATTCGTATGTAGTGAAAGAGTACGCAGACAAAAATTATGACAGCGAATCTATCCCTCCCACCCCAGGTGCAGCTGCTGCCTTGACCTCAAAATGTCTTATAAAATTATCTCTTAATCGTCTGGCATATCTAAAGCAGAAATCTGTGGGATTAAATCGCTCCAGTGGGACAACTCCTTTAGTACCAACAATTCTCATAAATCGTGTCAGTTTCTTCTGAGTTTTTCTGAAATATAGATAATATGTGGAATTTAAAGTTTTTTATTGTTATTAAAGAACTTACAGATATGAAGTGGAAAAAGAAAAAAACCCAGAAAATTGAGTTAATCATGACATCCCTAATGCTTCTGTTGGCAGGAATGTAAACTGCAAGTGGTTAGGGCCTTGTCTGCCCTGATCCACCGGTGAGTGACCCCAGTGCCTGACCATGGTAGCCATTCATTAAACATGTGTGGAATGAATACTTGGCTGTTTCAGATTAACAATGTAATGGCTTTCTGCAGGTGTATGGTTTCTTCATTTATTTGGACATTTCCTTAGAGTTGATTAGGGAAGGTGAGAATTTTACTGCATCAAAAGGTATGAATATTTTCATGGTTATTGAAACATTGCCAGCTTACTTTCCAATTGAGCCTTACCTTTTTGAGCTGAGTGTACCTTTCAGAGCAACCACTCAAGCTCTTACACTAGTACAGTGTTTGGTAGTTATGAGCCCTTTCAGATGAAGTATCTCATTTGATCTCAATCACCCTAAAGGACGGGCAGGTCAAGTATTGCTTTCCCCGTTATAATAAAGCAAATGCCACTGGACCGCTTTAAATTGATGATAATGAATGGCAGGTGACAAAATAATCATAACCTTTCAGGTTTTTCTTCCTCCTCTTCTGTACTTTGGGCTTAGAGTGAATATCCTGAATAAATTCATGTCTTTCCTTAGCACTAAACCTGGATAGTTCTCTATAACATTGCTTACAAAATCCTCCTTTTCTTTTTCATTTTGCTTAGATATTTACCTTGATTAAACTTGGGGGTTTCATTAAAATGAAATAATAAACCACAACTAAGAAGAAAGTGGTGATATTGGTTGGGTGTAACAAAACACCCAGCACTAGAAAGTTTAGAACATTGCCACCCTTTCTGTTAGGAAAAGTCTGGAAAGTTTTGTTGGTGGGTGCCTTTGTAGTTCCTTGAATCTGAAGAAGTTGCCATTTTAAACTTCTGAGTCTTTTGCAGTGTTTTCATAAACTATTGAGATTAATACTCTACCAGTGAAAGTGGACAGGAATTATTTGTATAATAATCCTCATATATTTTATACTTGTCAAATTCTGGGAAGAAAGGAATTAAGAACTAAGAATCATAAAGTAAAAAATATCCAACCTGAAAATATTTTTATGTGAAAATGGAAAAGAAATTTCTCTTTTTTAAAAACACATGACAGCAAGGGGCACCGGGTGGCTCAGTGGGTTAAGCATCTGCCTTCTGCTCAAGTCATGATCCTGGGGTCCTGGGATTGAGCCCCAGTCTGGCTCCCTGCTAGGGATCAGGTGGAGTGTCTGCTTCTCCCTCTCTCTCTGCCCCTCCCCCCACTCACACACTTACTCTATCTCAAATAAATAAATAAAATCTTTAAAAAATAATTTTAAAAAACATGGCAACAAGAAAATATTATTCCTAGTGTGTTACTAATGCAGATTCTTTCCCAAATTTGCTAGTCATGGACCCCAAATGATTTGATAGGTAATTAATCCAGTCAGGAAGCTTTGGAACATTTACTTATAACTGGAATCATTGGAAATTATTGGGGTGTATTTATAAGTGGGTCTGACATTGATTTTCTGTATTGCTTTCACATTTGCTTAAGTTTCTTTAAAAAAAAAACACACACATATACACAGAAAAGATAGAGAAAGAGAGTTGCAGGTATATTGGTCTTTGGAAATAACTCAGAATCTCCCTTCAACTTGACTCTGCCTTTCTGTTGTGATATCAGATACCAGATAGTGTTCTGTAAACAGAAATGCTATGTGAAGACACTTTTCAGAAATGTGTCTAGTCCTTGCATCAAAGAATAGCTGCCTAAATATTATATGGGTTTATAGCAACTAATTCTTCAAGGAACTTTTATCTAAATCTAAATTATTATTATTATTTTTTATAATAGGTCATTTCTTCATCTTGAAGATAAAGCAAAAATCTTTTTTGGAGTGATGGATTTTTGACACTTTCTGTAAACTAAAGCGGTTCAATGTCTCTCTTGGTAAGTTTGTGTTAACATAGATTTAATTTCAGGGCACTTGGATGGCACAGCCTGTTAAGCCTCTGGCTCTTGGTTTTCACTCAGGTCATAACCTCAGGGTTGTGAAGTCAAGCCCTAGGTCAAGCTCTGTGCTCTGTGAGGAGTCGGCTTAGGTTTCTCTCTTTGGCTCCCTCCCTGCCGCAGACTCTTACTCTCTCTCTCAATCTATCTCAAAAAAAGAAGGGGTACCCGGGTGGCTTAGTCAGTTAAGTGTCTGCTTTCAGGTCAGGTTATGATCTTAGGATCCTGGGATCAAGTACCACATCAGGCTCTTCTCAGTGGGTAGTTTGTTTCTCCCTCTCATTCTCCCTCTGTGCTATCTCTCTCTCTTTCTCAAATAAATAAAATCTATAAAATTAAGTCACATAAATATTTTTTTAAAAAAACATAGATCTAATTTTGTGCCATCAGAGTAGTTAGATATTAGTGCAGAGCCATAATTGAAGGCATATTCTGATGGGGTATGTTATGCAAAGATATTATTTTGACTTGAATGGCTTCTGGTCTTAAGAAATGAGTTAAACTCTTGGGTGCCTGGGTGGCTCATGTGGTTAAGCATCTGCCTTCTGCTCGGGTCATGATCCCAGGTCCTAGGATAGGGTCCCATGTCTGGCTCCCTGCTCACGGGAGCCTGCTTCTCCCTAACCCTCTGCCTGCCACTCCCCTGCTCATGCTCTCTTTCTCTCTGTCAAATAAATAAATAAAATCTTAAAAAAAAAAAAAAGAAATGAGTTAAATTCTCATTGAGTTTTTGTTGTTTTGAAAAAGAGCTTCTCCTTTACTTTTCTGATATAGTCATTATTCTTTTTCTTTGTCCCATATCCACTCATTTCCATGCATTTACTGTACTTATATATGCCTCTCCCTTCTAGTTAGCTATGCCTTATCCTTAAATCTTTCAAAAATCCCTTTTACAAATCTCCATTAGGCCAAAGGCAAGCAAAATAATATTAAAAATAAGCCTCTTAACAAGATAAAAAATATTTGGATCAATGTATAATATGATGTATAGATTCCAGCCTGTTTTTGTTTATATTAGATTCATAGTATCTAGACTGAGAACCAGGAATCATATGGTAAAAAATATTCAACCTATAGAAAATATTATTTCGATTAAATAGTTTCAGGTCTTTCATCATGTCTTGTATAGAACATAATACAATATCTGACTTTATTAAAATAGTGATCTTCTAAAAAGTGATGGGAGCATTTGTATGATGATTTTCAGTTTATAAATACTTTCATATGTTATATATCTTTCAGTCTTCAAAATTGTAAGTGATGGCAGGGAAGGTGGTTTAATCCTTACTTTGAGTTTAGCCCAAGATAACAAAGTTCAAACTCATATCTGCCAAGCTGCTGCATCGTTTGCCAAGTCTGAGAGGCAGAACTACAAAGTGAGGAAATACAGAATACATTTCTTAGATTTATTGTATGATTTGTTTGGTGTATGAGAAATATAGAATGCATTTACTTTAGTTTTAAAGTAAAGTTTTTCTGCTTAGAAAGGGAGCTTTATGGGGCGCCTGGGTGGCTCAGTTGATTGGGCGACTGCCTTTGGCTCAGGTCATGATCCCGGAGACCCAGGATTGAGTCCCACATCGGACTCCCTGCTCAGCGGGAAAGCCGCTTCTCCCTCTCTCACTCTATCTAGAAAGTTGTTATGAAATACCTACCTCATTTTTTAATGCAGAGATGAACAAACATTTTCTGTAAAGGTCAGATAGTATTTGTGTGCTATTTGGTCCCTGTAACAAATTACTCTTCTGTTGTTGTGTGAATGCAGGCATAGACAATACGTAAATGAATAAAAATGAATATGTTAGTGTTCAAGTAAAACCTTATTCACTAAGATAGGTGGTGCTTCAGACTGACTTGTGGACTGTGTAGTTTTTGGACCCCTGTTCTAAAGGATTACTTAAGATTAACAGTTTTATATCAATTTATAAATTGGATGAGATGTAGAAGGGCATTTGATAGATGAAGACCCTGAGATGTGAGGGCTGTGTGGATTCTTAGGGCTTCTGAATTTTGGAAAAAGAATATCTTTTCTATTATTTTATAATTATGGGTTTTGTGAAAAATAATAGAATTTAATAATGGGTGATTTAAATTTATTCAGTTTTATAATAATTTTACTTTTAATTATAGTCCTCCTGTAATGATGAAATATTTAGAATTATTTGAATATTTTCCTAAATGAGATATTTGTACAACTGAGATAAAGTTGATGTTCATACTTATGAAGGATTCCTCCCTATTCAAGTTTTACCCTCTGTTGGAGATTTAAGAAACAGTGTTTTCAAAGGAGGAGCATAAATAATATACTTTGCTCTAGATTCTCTTTTAGGTATAACTGCTTTTCATTTGGCTGTTATAGTGGATTAAAAAATTACATTAAAAATATTTGGGGGCAGCTTCTGGATGGTTTGAAATAATTTGCGCTGCCTAAAAGACCTTAATGTGTGCATTTTTCATAAGCTATTATTCACCAACATCTAATTGATTCAATGTGGATATAAAAATGTTTTCAAGAATAAGCTCTGAGTGTTCTATGATTTTTATAACTTGGACAGCTAATGAACATGATATTTTTTAGGAGAGGTCAGCAAAAACATTTTGCCTTATAAAATCGGCTGGTTTTAGCTCTCTTCACATTAGTGATCACTTTCTTGAACTGTGAAAATTCTATATAAAGGCAATGAAATGGAGGTCTACCATATTATTTTATAAAATGTTTTCTATATTTCTGTAAACGAAAAACATGGATCACTATTCTTATTTTGAGAATAAGTTAGGGTCAGTATAAGTTTTTAAAAATATGCCCAATGTGTCTTTTTTTTCTTTTTTAAGATTTATTTATTTATTTATTTGAGAGAGAGAGTTTGTGCACAGAGGAGAGGGGCAGAGGGAAAGAGAGTCCTAAGCAGACTGTGAGCTGAGCATAGAACCCATCTCAGGCCTCAGTCCCACAGACACTGAGACCACAACCTGAACTGAAACCTGAGTCAGATGCTCAATGATTGTACCACCCTGGTGTCTAAAAATATGCCTAATGTGTCTTAAATTAACTTTTCTTCCATCAAAGAAAAAAGTGACAGACATTCTTTAGAAATACTTTTTTATGTTTGAGTATATTTTGATAACTGTATTAGAGGTCCCCCCAAGACCACCTCCAGATTTGATGGTTTGCTAGGAATTGCAAAACTTAGTCATGTAGTCAAACAGATTTATAGCCAAAGAACACAGAGCAAAATCAGCAAAGAAAAAGGTACATGGAATAAAATTCAGAGGAATCCAAGCTCAAACTTCCAAGAATCCTTTCCCAGTGGAGTCACATAGGATGTGCTTAATTCTCCCAGGGAATGACAAAATTTGTAAATGTTACCTACCAAGGAAGCTCATTAGAGACTCATTCTCAGGCTTTTTATTGGGGATTGGTCATGTAGGTACTTTCTGCTAGCAGATAACAAAATTCCAGACTTCCAGGAGAAAAGCAGTAATTCAGCAGAAACCATATTGTTTACACTGTTTAGGCACATGATCTATTCTTTTCAGAGAAGGGTGGGAACCCTCCCCAAATCTAGGTTCCCAGATACCAGCCAAGGGTCAGCTTGGCAAGCAAGCCTTTTCTAAGCACAGTTATAGGCCTGCTATCTTAACTCTTTTCCATGCAGTACCATTGTATAGAATGATTCAGAGTAAATGTTACAAAATACATGTAAATGTCAAATATAATATGTAAGTGGCCTAACTGGTGGTTTTCAACCACCATGAACAACAGTAATAAGTATCTTCAAAAACTTTTCATTGTCTGTTTTATTCACCCTAGACAAACCAATAGAAACTTTGCAAAGGAAATGATTCTATAGCTATCATGACATTGTTAGCTTCTGTTTTTCAAGGGTGAGATTTACATAAGACAGTGGAGATTTAGATCAAATTATTGTGATAAGATTGATAAGGTATACAAACTGTAGGAATTCACCTTAAAATATTATCAATAATTTAGGCTGAAAAAATGATAGGTTAGATTAGTGAGAAATTCTGGTATTATTTTAAATGAAAGGAAGTGTGATTGGGGCACCTGGGTGGCTCAGTTGTTGGGCATCTGCCTTTAGCTTGGGTCATGGTTCCAGAGTCCTGGGATTGAGCCCTGTATTGGGCTCCCTGCTGGGCAGGAAGCCTCCTTCTCCCCCTCTCACTCCCCCTGCTTGTGTTCCCTCTCTCGCCCTGTTTCTCTCTGTCAAATAAATAAATAAAATCTTTAAATAAATAAATAATAAATGAAGTGTGATTACTTTTTTTTTTTTTTTAAGGTTTTATTTGTTTGACAGAGAGAAACACAGCTAGAGAGGGAACACAAGCAGGGGGAGAGAGAGGGAGAAGCAGGCTTCCCACCGAGCAGGGAGCCCGATGTGGGACTCAATCCCAGGTCTCCAGGATCATGACCTGAGCCGAAGGCAGT